>CAJNOQ010001279.1:0-33638 GCA_905250885.1 Didymodactylos carnosus
AAGAAAGAAAAATTCTATAACTTCGAAGATAATGAAGTTGGAAAGCTGACATTTTCAATGATTATAATAGACATCTAGCACTATCACAGAAAAAATGTTCGGCCTTTTCGATCGTGTTTTGGTTGAGTTATGAACTTTTTATTATTTAATCTAAATCTAATCTATCATTGTACAGAGAAAACAAAAGATATTCATAACTTTTCAAAGAAGAAATAAGAGCAAACAAATCCTTTTAGAGTTTTGACTAGGATACTGTATAGTATCTATCGGCAAAGGATCATTCAAATCGGAGGTGAGCACCTGAAGAGGTTTCCCCATTAGTTAGCTGCGTCTCATCTCTACCATATCAACAATGTACCGGATGAAGCCAAAGTTTTGCATTAATTTTGTTTTTGATAGATATACTTGATCGTTCTTTTTTATTTGAAAAAAAAAAAGTACCGAGTACAAAAATATATAAAAATATGTTTGATCGGAAATGTTTCCTAAACAACTATAAAAGTCTTAGAAGTAAACACATCAGAAAAACTGTTCTGGAAACCTTTTTCGAATTTAACAAAAATAATTCTACTCAAGAAGAAAGCTTATCTTTTTATTCCATTTTTCGGGATTTCAAAATGTAGGAGAAATACAGTACACAAACAAACTTTCTATGGATTTTATAATGGTCGAAATGAACATTTTTTCAATATTCCTATGCCACCGCTGATTTTTCATTTCCAACCATCACAGTCTAAAAACTAAAGAATAAAATACAGCTACTCTGTAAGATATTATGAGAAAAATTTGTTTTCGCATTATCAACGCCTAATTGAGTTTTTAATCAAGCTGATTTTTGTTTAGTCAGTTGTTTGAAGGCCAACATTTTCTGATATTATACGAAAGTCTTCGTTGTAATGGGTAATTTTCATATATATTGTGCTCGAAAATATCGAAAGTAGATAATGAAAAAGATTATTTAGATACAAAATTATGACCGAAGTTGTGAGTTTTCAGATATCTTTAACTCCTAAGATTTTCATAGTTGTTGAGAAACATTTTCATATGTTTTGTATTAGACATTTTGTTCTTTCTAACAAAAAAAAAAGTTTCTACGATGTTCCATCGTGATACTCTATCGAAGATAAAATCATTATAGAATTTTTGCATCACTCGTTTGTTTAAATAATTGAGATATATAGCATAGGTTACTTAGAACTGTTTCACACGCGAATCTAACGAAAGAGTTTAAAAAGTTTAAAACGTCTCTAAAAATACATATAGAAAGATGAGATCTGAAGCGTATCGATATCTACTTTTATGACTAGTTTATCGAAGTAAAAGTAAGATAAATGTTTTTATCAATTTTGTACTCATTGTACTCATTTTTTATATTTTGTAATTATTTCTGAATATTCATTTTTTAATAGTATTTATTTTCTACATTATCAACACATTATGCTGTTTTTACTCCATCAAATAATTAAATTATTGTTTTACATCATGTATCACTTTAGCTAGATAAATGATATTTTTTAATCTAAATGAATAAAGGGCCGATTGTATTGTGTTGTATAGATTGACTAGTTAAATCATCAAATATTAAATCTTTCACATTTCATTTTGCTTTTTAATATAATATAAACTTTATATACAATTTTAAACAATAAAAATTTTAACAACGATCAAACATACACATTTAATTTAAATAGATAGATTGACATAAATTTGTTTTATGAACATGAAAGCAAGATAAAAGGTGATTATGTGACCATTAAATTAGACCTAAACTTTGCAAACTATTTTTAAATTAATGTTTTATCATGAATAAAAAGCAAAAAGTTAATAGATATAAAATGTTCGTTCAATATACTATGTAGTTATAATAGACACGACAGGTAAAGTATTCATAACATAGATACTTTAACATAAAAGATGATTTCAGAAATGTTTTACTGTTTTATTCCTTTTTTTAATCAAGAAATTAGAATAGAAAGAATTTTCTTAATGTTTTTGATTGACATTTAACATGCCAATAGTTAACTCTTCATTAGCTTAGCTGTTTTTCTTTCATACTAATTGTATTTAGAAATATTTTGTTATCTTATTTTTCTGTATTTGTCAGATTTTTCCAGAAAAAAAATGAAACTGACAAATGACGAGGGAAGAAATTTGTAGTTTGATTTTCTCTTTTTCTTTTGAAATCAAATATGACCCTGTTCTGCTTCAGTACGCTTTTTTTTTTTTTTATCTTACTCGATATTACACTAAAGAAATTCGAATTCTTCGCACAATGTTCATTGACCATGTTAAAAAAAGTTCTCCTCTTTTTTATTCTTATTCGATTGAACGTGGTGTTGATTGTAATAGAATTGCCTTCTGGTGAAAAATGTCGTTGAACTCAAGTTTTTTTATGTTATTTCAGATAGTATATGATGGCTGTTATTTATACGATTATTATACATACAAAAAGATAGAAAATAAACGACAACATGATAATTAAAAATAATCGTCAATGGATGTTACCAGCAATATTTCTTCTTATATCATGTATTGTGGTAAATGCTCAAATTAGAGTAAGTAAATAGTTTATTTATTGTAATCTATTAATTGCTTGAAATGTTGTTGTACAAATATTTTAGGAACATATTTTTTCATTACTCTCAAAAGTTGTTCTAAATTAGTTCTCTTTACTTTGTTTTAGCCCGTGGCTGGTTATGATGGAGGAAGAAATAAAACGTCAACAATTTCAACAACAACATTGTTAAACCAAGATATTGATAATTTAAATTCAGAAACTGATGATAGTGATGATTTTTCACTTTATGATGATAATGATGAACAAGCATCATCTACAACAATCTCAACACAATTGAAACAAAATTTATCATTTAATGATCCACAACAACTATTACCAACTACAAAACAAAGATCATCATCCGTTAAATATCCATCAGGAATGTCATCCTCTCAAAAAAATGATCAAACAATAGATGAACATTTTGACGATGAAGATGACTCGACTTATGATGATTATAACGATCTATCGGATGAAAGACTAAATTCATCATCGATTCATGATTCAGAAAATGGAAAAAATGACTATTCAGATACCTCATTGAATAATAATAATATCAAACCAGAACAACAAAATAACAACAAATTTAATAATAATATGAGTAAGTTATACTAGAAACAGATTGTCGAGTTTTGAAGATTGTTCTCGTTGGTTCAGCAATTTTAAAATAGGTTTCTCATTATGAATAGATTATGTCTTCTGTATAGCGATCGTTATCGCGACGAAAACATATTTCAAAATTTGTGTGTCCACATTCAAGTTTCTCACTAACAAGACTGAATTGATTGCTTTATCTTAAATAACAATGTTTGACAAGTACCACCACTTCTGGTTAAACTCGCATTTAAAAGAGTGTTTTTACATTCTAGATACTCATACGACACTTAAATTACCAATTGTTCAGTCTTCTGTGTGGAAAGATTTATTTTCAAAGCCAGGCACACTTGCTGGTAAGTTTCTTTTACAACTGTTCTATTTTTACTGTAGTATAAGTTCTTTTTGTGCTTTTTTTAAGGAATTGTTGGTGGTGTTGTTATTGGTATGCACAAATTTTCATAATGGAAGACATTTCATGCTAATTTCATTTCCTTTTTTTTTAGGTCTGTTGAGTGCTATTCTATTGGTTATGTTTATTATTTATCGTATGCGTAAGAAAGATGAGGGTAGTTACGCATTAGAAGAAGAACGTAAATCACCATCGCACGCTTATACACGTGTATCATCAAGAGAATTTTTTGCCTAGAGAAAAATATTGGTAGTTCAATAGTTTTTCGTTCGATCACGTCAATAATAATTTATTTTTGTTTTTTCAATTTGTGTCTGATATTCCACTTCTAACTGTATAAATAACCTATTTGTTTCATGTTCTTTTAAATACTCAATATTATTGCTTGTACATAACCTCGTTTCATATTCTGTCATTGTTTTTTCTTCATTTGAAAAATATTTAAACGCATTACGAAAGTGACTGCGTTTGGTTATCGTTGAAAAAAATGAATATTATACGTCAATTTATATCTCCTACCTTATGTTATTGTTCCGTCCTTTTACTCTGTTTGTGTAGCAGACTACAAATCTGTTTTATCTTCGTTTATGGATACTCATTCCGAAATTTTCTTCGTGTTTTTTTGTTTCATTGTCTTGTTCCTTGTGATTAAAATACTGTTTGTATAATAAGTCTAATGTTGTTGTTTTTTCTACTCTTGTTTCTTGTATTTTTGATTAAAATTTAAACTTGACAAAATATGACAGATAAAATAAGAGAAATATCTATAACGATTACCTTTTGAGTTTATGATCAGATGTGTTAGTTTTTTACAGACAGAATTTTGATAGTTGATTAAAAAAAGACAGAAGGATTCTACGGATAAATGTTACCCAAATTTATAGCGCTAATTCAATGCTTTCATTAGAGTATTTTTGTTAAATCAAATTATAATTACTGTATTTTATCATTCATTTAATGTCTTCAGTCCTTATGCCCTGCTTCACCTATGCTTATATGATGTGAAAGACTTAATATAAACATATATAATAAACAGAATTTCCCAGAGTTCCACATTTCAAGATTTTTCCTTCACGAAATCTTACGTGTATCTCTTCTTTGTAAGAATCTTTTCTTTTAACTGTCCGGAAGAGACTTTAACGCTTTATCACATATCTACAAGGGGGAAATAGCGGACTCCTGAAGTCCACGAGTCCAAGAGCAACAGAAGTGTCCATTTTTTTTAGGAAGTGATTCCCAAAACAGAACACTTTTGCTCTTGGACTCCTGGAAGTCCATAGGAGTCCGCTATTTCCCCCTTGACCCAAACCCAGAATCGTTTTCTTGTGAGCTGAGTTCCATATTGTACATATCGTTAAAATCTTAGGTGAACAAATAATTTTCTGGTACCACCACATCGCCTTTGCGTTTTTTTTCATTCTAGATCTGAATCATCAAAAAAGTGTTCTTTTACATCTAAGTCCGGCTCTGAACTTTTTTTGTAGGACATGTATATACAGTTTCATCGCGTCTCCCTTTGTGAAAAAAAAGTTCTATCATTTTCCTCTTTTCCAGAAATCCCTTTAGTTTTTTTAGTTATCATCTCTGTTGATAAAAATAAGAAGAACCTCTTACTAGAGAATCTCAAATACTGTTTGTTCGATGTCATATATACCAAGCCTTTGGCTGTTTTATTTTTCTAACCTTGTTATTGTATCTGCTTCGATTTGTTCCAGTTAGATATGGTCAATGGCCGCGCAAGATACCGAAAAGAGATTACGTTATTTGTTAAGTTCCTAAGAATGTCGACTGCACGATCATCTACTGACATGTATATTAAAAGTATTCGCGCTCCATTTTCGGCTCTTCTACCCCTACCAAAGATGAACCAAAAGTGATAATGAGTTCATATCTTCAGGATGGATGACAAAGTCTTTTACGTACATTTTCTTTTTTGTTGCAACTCTTTATCTATCATCCTTTCCGATATTCCAGGAAAATTGAGTTTTTCATCGGTAATCATTACAATCCGACCAAAAACTTATCCAATCGGACTCGAACGTTTGCTAAGCCTGCCTCAGAGATCCTGTCATTTTCTTTTTGAAAATATCACTTCTAATCTAACAAAAATAATACAAAACAAAAAAAAAAAGTCTTTCATTTTTAAAAGTCAGAAAGAGAAGACTTTTGAAAAAGCTCTAAAGAAGGCTCATCTGGAATATAGTCTGAAGTGTTTGTGATAAAAAATTGAGCCCGGTCGAATGAATTTTAATGGGGTCCTAATGGATGCCAATAAAGCGTACCAGCGTTTGAGAAAAACGTAAAACAAAAAAGAGATTCATCAAAAACTTTAGTTTTATTAAATTTTCCTATATATTCATCTTCCACGCAGTGGACAACATGTTCTTTCTTCACTGTATAATTCATTGAAACTTGTCTTAAGAAAAAAGCTTATGAGTTTCAGAGTGGTTTGAAAGCAGAACTGTACCTCAAGATCGATATTTGTGAAAATACTGAAAGTCTGATTTGGAAATTACAGGCTAAACTATCTGTGAGAAAATAATTTTACTAATACGAATTTTGAAAATTAGTGGTTCAATAGAAACCTTGATTTCCTGCCGAAAAACAAGTAGTCGAAATACCGGTTAGTCTGAAAATGGCAGTTCGCCTAGCGATGGTAGTAGCAAATCTATTAGTTTATTTATTGTATGGGAGAAGAAGGAAGGAAAAAAACTCTTACCTTGCAGCTACTGTTGCCAATGTATGACGCACCGAGCTGCATGGGCTGAGAAAATTGAGTCCGAACCCGACCGTGCCGATCCATAAGTCGTCAGTGCAAAATTCCAGTCAGTTATTTCATGTACTACTGCTGCGTTAAAAAATGTCTTTGGTTGAATGAGAGTTCTAGAGAAATCCAAACGCAAACTAACACTTTCAAATATGTTTTCGTTTTTGGATTCTTGCTATCGCGTTACTAAGATATCTGCACAAATTGAGCCCTTTATTGTATAAAATACTAATAGTATGAATAATGCAACCTTTTTAAACGCTTACATCTTCAGATTTAAATCTTGCAGAGATCTCATTTTGCAGATAATAGACTAGGCTATAATGATACGGTACCTAAAATAATCATGAACAAATGGTATCGAAAATACATATTTTTTGTGATAACATCAAAACTAATTTAGTATTGGTCCATGTAGGATAGAATTAGAGTATGTAATGTTTTATTAGACAGGATATAGAATTCGAAAAAAGCATATTCTGGCATTGATAGTGCCTGCCGCTATATCTAGGCATGCATCGATTATAATCGATATATTTCACCTTTTTTCTGGAATGAATTGCATGAAAAGTACGCATATTAAAATTGTTCTAATAACTGGGTTTTGTAGAGCAAACATGTTTTTACAAGATGGGCTATGGCTGAGATCCTTATGTTTTCTATTTCTGCTGCAATCGCTTTTCGATGAGTCCGAAATCGGTTATAACCGATCATGAGACTTATAAGAAATCTTTTTTTTATAAGTACTGGATCATGATGAAGTACACTCACATAGCTCATCTTGTAGAAACATGTTTGCTCTACAAAATCCAGTTGTTAGAATCAATTTTTGTTGAGAAAAATTTCAAAAGTACATAATTTCAATCGGTTATAATTGACGTATGCCTAACTATATCTTTCAAATATGTTTGAAAGATATAGTGAACAGAACAACATGAGATAAAAGAGTAGGAAGAAAGAAAGACTGAAATAAAATCTTGAACTGTCTATAACATAAGAGATCAGAAAATTATCTTGCAGAATCACTGCGACTGTGTAAAATTATCCCATAAACTCAAAATGGCAGCAGAGTTCATTCTGTTGCTGATCCTACAATAACACTCACAGTCTATTCAAAGAATACTTTGTGAAAAAAACAGCATATTCAACAGTGCTAGAAAAAATCAATACATCATAATGAAAGTTATACTAAAAGATAGCGCATGTCGTCTGTACTAACACTAAGTTCGTTACAGAACAGAAGAGTATTTGAACGTTGCATGATATTTGACATAACAATTAATTAAAAAATAAATAAGGTTAAATTATAAACAAAATTACACTGATCGGTAGCTTGCGTACCACGTTGCTTAAACCAATTGAATCGATGATACTTTACATAGAATAACTGAATGCCACATTATTCTATCATCAGTTAGAAATGCTTTTCAGATATTTCGTAATTTTAGCATGAGTAAATATAGTATTAACATTTTCTGGTCTTCACAAAGTAGGATGTGTAAAAAGTTTACAAGATTACACTATATTACTTATCGTTAGTTGATGTATCAGACCATTTTGTACACTTTCATCTCTATTGTGTATGTTTACCTAACAAAGTTATTTTAAAGATGATGTATGTGTTTTTCTTCTTTTTAATAGTGAGTGCACTGTTATCTTTCCTCTTTTATTCTTCATTGTTCAATATATTTTCTTGATTGATCCAAGGGTGTTCGAACATCAAGAAGTACGACGTCTTATGAAATTATAACGTCAGGCGTTCTCATTTCCATGGAGAAACATTGTTCTGTTGTATCTAACCAACCATAGGCAGAGTAATAAAAACAGATGTTACTAGATAATATTTTTTCTACTTTCATCTGCGTCTTTTCTCAAAGTAGCAAAATAATATTAACAGAGATAATTGAAACTATTTTGACTCTCAAAATGTACAATACGACCAGGTGGTCCGAAACATTCACCTTTTTGATCAGGGATGGCGATTTTCTGGCAAAAGTAGCAACAACTTATTTCAAATAGATCTCAATGCTAGGCGCCGCTTAGTATTTAGTTTTATATCCCTCTGTATGATTTATGTCAATGAACAATAGAATTTATGGGTCGTTTTTCTTCTTGTGTTACCACATTAGTACAAAATGAAGATAAATAATATTGTTGATAACATTAAATTGATATTGCGGTACGATAAAAGAACAATCAGAGAGGACAAATTTTTTACATATGTTTTAGTTATGCTTGTATCACTATTCATGATAAATTTCCATTTATTTTGAACGTAATTAATGCGAAAAGTCAGTAAACAAAATATACACTAAGATAGAAATGTTATGGGAAAGCAATTGTGCTGTGTATATGGAGATAATTTACGTGATGATGTAAAAAAATTATTGATACTGATTTTTAACCAGTTACAAGCAAAAATCAAGTTTATTATTGTAATTGACAATTAGAAGCCGAAGTATTCTAAAAGCTTAAATTTAAGTACCGGATAATTGTGTTGGTCACATATAAAACTCATGCTGAATTTTCTTTCATGAGATTATGAAACTTTATTAGCTTGTACTATAAAAGCAATTTTGGTTTCGATATTTATTCCCTCCAACTTCATATCTCTTTTGAGAGAATATCTTTAATGCCGTGATACAACATGTCCTTCATTGGAGTTTCTCATTAGTTGTAAAAATATCGTCTTTTGTAATTAATATTCTAAGAAATGTTGCTATCCAAATATCTTTCTTTTTACTGGTTTATCTAACTCACGTTACACAATGTACAACCAATCAATTTTTTCTGCTCTTCTTTTTGAATTATAGCAGCTGAATATGAACTACATAAACGACGCTCTTCTTCTTCAATTTTTATTATCATTCTATTCTCGTTCATAGATAACAGCCATCCAATGCCATACTCACATATAGAGAAAAAAAATGAGATATAATAATCAGCCAATCACATAGTTAGTGTACTAGAATAAAATGAAAAACCAAAATGAAAAAATTTCCCTATTATCATAAATTAGATCCATTGCTCAACAATTTTAATAAAAAAATCTACTCATATTTTTAAATGTGTATTTGTTAACCAATATACATCCATAACAAAGGCAAGTTAATACTTCAATTTTTTTGATGAGAGAACAAAAAAGATCCCTTTTTTTTCTCCACTATATATTCTCCCAAAACTATTAATTTCTCGTAGGCGCTTATATCACATAATTGATACCATACACAAAAAAATATATGTATAAGTGCTTACATACACACCGGCACTTACATTTGATATTAATTACTGAAAATATACGTTTCTAGTGATGTGTGGTGGTAATAAATGTACACGCCACTGCTGCTGATGGTGATCGTAAGAGAAAAGAAATGGTGAGAGACGAATAAATTAAATCATATGTAACTAATTTTTGACTTTTTTTAAAAAACAAACTAATATAACTAATAACTAGAATTGATTCATTGTCTGACGGTTTTAGTAGACAACTGGAATCAATTATGATCGAAAATTCTCTGAAATATGATTTGATTCACAAGGAAACTTCACTAAGTGATTTCTGACTCTTTTAATACAAGTTATGACTATTACAAGTTTACTATAGACGGCGAGACTGTGGAAACAAATCATCCGTTTCTCTCCGAAGACACAACAACTTAGATTTCGATTGCGTTAAGCATTAGCCATCGACTACTTACCGCCAGAATTTCAGTGTTACAACTGATCTGAATAGGTGCGATACGAGCGTTTGACAAAAATTTCTAGTTTTAGAAAAATGATAGCAGATTTTTCTACAGAAAAGAAGTGTAATCATGAAGAAGCAAACTGTTCCATTTTTCTGTTCTCAGCGGTAATCAGGAGTGCACCGGGAGAGCATATGGTTTTCGTTCCTTGACTAACAGAAGAATTAAGGAATAGTTTTATTATCTTTAACTGCTTTATTCTGTATGTGAACTCGGTGTTACGTAAGGCGAGAGACAATATGAAGAGGTTGTGGCTCGATAGCTCAGGTGGTTAGAGCATTGGCACGGAATTTTATGATCCAAGTTCCAATCGAGTCATATTTTCTTTTGTTCAGTTCTTTAACGTCTTTTCCGATTTGAAAAATATATTATATAATACTCTGGGGGTTAGTAGTCGGCGGAGAGTCTTTGATGCATCAAATCTTAGCTATTATGCTTTCGAAAAGAAACTGATGATTTGGTCTCCCAGATTCACCGATTCAGGAAACTTTTAATAGTCATAACTTTTGATAGGAAAGAAAGTTGGAGATACGAACGCTCTTCAGCTTTTTCTTAACTCACCAGAACCCACGTTCAAACAAAGGAGAAACACAAAAGCTTTAAATCACTTGGTAGGTTTTCTGGTTAAAGAATAAACACAACTATCGTAAGAGTGTATAACAGAACTTCAGAAGAATCTTGGACTTATTAAGATCTTCGATACGTTTTTGTTAAATATTCGATTGTTAACAGAATACTGAATAATGAGAATGTCGCTAATAAATCCTTAAGATTAAATCAGTCACTTTTGTTAGTATCTTCAGTTCAATTTCAATGCAAGTTTCAATGCAAATATATTTTTATTAAAAAAAGACACTAGATAATAATAGCTTTTTGTTAGTTTTAATGCAGTTCGCAACAAAGGTCAAATTTTTTATGAAAACTGTGCATCAGAAAAGTATCAGACTTCACTTAAATTCAAAAAAAGAAAGTACAGTGAAAAATTGATAATTTTGCCATGTTTTGATAATATGACCTTTCTGAAATAAAATCAAGCAATGTCTTATTTTGTCGTGTTTCTGTTTACTGTTGAATCTACAGCTCTTACTAATTGCTCAATGAAATCGTGCTTGGTGCTATTGTATTATATTGCTTATGTCGCTGATTTTAACTTTGCATTAACTTGTAGTACACCCTAGATTTCCATGCTCTTTTTACTATCTAAAAGTGGCTATTTTTCATTTTTGAAAGATTTTTTTAGTGTAATCCAATCTCTACAAAATATTTTGATAATATTGAACAATTAATATATTTATGGATTGCAATTCTCTCGTTTTACGAAATAACGCAAAATGTTCGCCATTTTTAAGTAACTTTGTTAAAACAGAATATTCAGATTCGTCATCATTTTATACGAATATTCAACATAGTCTTGGTATAATGCGCAGTGATGGTAGTGCGTGCGGCGATGATTCGTCCGATTTATCGTCACCGGATACATCTATGATAATCGATGAAAATTATAATGAAACGTTAACAATAACAGATAAAAAGAATAAGATGACTAATAATCAACACTTTTGTCGCCGAGGTGTTAATGGTGTACGATATTCTCAACGTTCAAAATCTGCTCTATATCTATGTCATTCAAAACGTCGGCCAGAATCAATCTCTATTAATGATGCACAAAATCAACGTACCATTGCAAATGTTCGAGAACGACAACGAACACAATCGTTAAATGGAGCATTTACACAATTAAGACAAATTATTCCCACTCTACCATCAGATAAATTATCAAAAATTCAAACATTAAAATTAGCCACACGTTACATCGATTTTCTTTATCAAATGTTACATACCGATAACTCAAAATTAAATTCATCCACTCCATTATTATCAACTACTACAATGTCGCCATGGTCATCAATGAATGGTGAAGGACAAGGATATGGAACGTTAAGTTATGCATTTTCTGTATGGCGAATGGAAGGTAAGTTTCTCATTCTCTTTTAACGAGAGTTTTCTGATATGTATGAAAGAATGATTTATTTTAAAGGTGCCTTTCAAGGACACAGTGAAACTACAAATGAAAATGATCCATTTTCTCCAATAGAATATGAGGATAACTAGCATGTTGTTGGTTTTTCTCTTTTGTTTCTGGCTGATAACGGTGATTATTTTTTGTTTTGTTCTCACCATATTTGCACTATATTGTATTTAATATTAATTGTTTCTGTTATTGACTTTTGAAATAATTTTTTTTTAATATTAGTCTTATTATAATAGCTGATAAAAATGAATAAGAGACTCTTCGATGTTGACAAAAGTTTGTATTAAAAGTAGCAAGACTTGATTTTAAAATTTAGAAGAAATAAACAGTACAACGGAGACTGTGCAATATTGAAATCAGTCCTTGCCTATATCGGCAATGATATTTTTCATTACCATTCTTTTCACTCTTTACAGATCTAACAAAAACATTTATTTTCATGATAAATGGAACTTTCAAATGTTTTGTTTTTATCTATAAATCATAATTTTTGCTTTCAGATCAGCAGGCGGAAGAAAATTACTCGTGTAGAATGTGAAACGGTATACTTTTCTTTTTAAGCTCTGAATTTATAACAAAGCAACAAAGAGCTTTTTACTTTTTAGCTGTCTATTCCAGCTGTAAGATAGATATTCATTTTCTATCTTAAATCAGATAGTGACCACGGTAATTGCCATATTTGATAAGATCACATATTCTATGTATTCTAGTATAAGGAAGAGATATACGGTCTAGTCATTCGTTTTTAGAAAAGCTTAATTTATCTGGATTAACAGTGTTATCAAACAGAAAAAGTGCAATAGCCATCCGTTAATGCTGTCATAAAGTCTCTATAGATTGACGATCACGAATGCTCTGCTCATTATTTTCATGGCTTGATGGAAATCAAAATAACAGACGTACACACACACACACACACACACACGTTGTTAGTCGAATAAAAATGATTAAT
Source organism: Didymodactylos carnosus (assembly GCA_905250885.1). Lineage (NCBI taxonomy): Eukaryota > Metazoa > Rotifera > Eurotatoria > Philodinida > Philodinidae > Didymodactylos > Didymodactylos carnosus. The sequence continues at coordinate 13,058 of CAJNOQ010001279.1, forward strand.
TTCAATGCGTCCAAACATTATATTTTTTATCTTTCAAAAGAAGATCTACAATTATTGATTAAAGTACATAAAATGTATTCACAAGATCTTAATGTAATGTAAAGATATTCAGTGTTTTCGCACTTCATAAAGAACAATAATAATAATGTCATAATTTATCTATGACAATGAATAGGATTACTCATTCTTTGTAGATATAAACTTCATTATGAAAAGTTCTTAGCGCCATCATTAAACTAACCAAAATAGTTCATCATTAAAGTTGTTTTTACAATTTGATCTCTTCTCTGTGTGAAACTTAAACAGTAGTCGATGTTTGACATTCACACAACATATAAACATATATACACATATATATATATATAATGCAGTGCTTATCAATGACATGCAGATGGTTGTAGACGTGCAAATTGTTACTCTTCTTCAATTACATACACATAGATAGATAGATAGATGTATATGTCTCTATTCTCGTTAGCTGTCGTTGGAATCAATTATTAAAATAGAAAAGAAAAGAAAAGTGCAAGTAAAATAAACATTTTCTCAATAAGTATGTACGTATGTCGAAAATACAGAAGATTCATTTGACATGCTACAGACAATTTTTAACATGTTTACTTGTAAATAATTAAAAGTAGTTCTACCTGATTTCCACTCTAACGCTATGTGAAGACAGAAAAAATTGTTTGCTTTTATTAGCTCACCAACTTACTACCGTATAGGGACAATTATTTTTAGCTTGAGTAAACAACACATGATCTCTTAAGACGGTGCAGAGACAGATTCATTTCCGATATGAATCCCCAATAGTGTAATATCTCTTTTGTTCATTGAAGGAAGAGAAAGAGAGAGAGAGAGAGAGAGAGAGAGAGAGAGAGAGAGAGAGAGAGAGAGAGAGTAGTGGTGATGTTCATTTCATATTCTCATATTTATCATGCATTATGACATGAACGACGGGTGTTTCTGATACTTGGAATGATCTCTCAATTGAAGGTCAAACATGACAGGCACAAGCCTCACACTTCTACGTGAAAAAACTATAACAACAGTACCTACACTTTGGACTGAAAAACGCAATCTATTATTACTATCATAATCATAATTTGATGTCCATGACCGTTGTGACTTGTTGAGAGGAGGATGGGATATGAGTGTATCATTATAATTTTAATTGAGTACATATCTCAACTGAAAACATATTTTTTTCTCTTCTTTACATATATGGCAAGAATTTGTATCATTTTCATGACAATGACTATTAAAGAACGAGAACGAATTTTAATGTGCCCACTAAGATAAATGATCAATGATAGTTGGTTTATTTTCATAAAGAAGAGATAAGTAACAAAAAAACAAAATTTGTGTAAAAGCCAAAAATATATCTCTTTCATAGCAGAGAGAAAAAGAGAGACTTGAATACAATTCTAAAAATAAAGTTTTCCTTTTCAATTAAAAAATAAATTTCTCTGCTGTACAGGACGAAAAGAAAGAGACATGAATGAACGATTGTAAACCATCTCTAGGGAATTAGACTTACGATCCAATTAAAATTTAAAATACTGCACTTGTTATTGGTTGTAAATCTTCAAATATACATTGTTGTTTATTTGTTGAACAATGAAGATCTCTATTCTCATTATTCAATAATAAATCATCAACAGGTGATAGTGGCTTTATGTAATAATGATTATTTTGTTGAATTTCACTGATTGATGAAAAATTTTCTTCAACATCATCATACAAATCCTCATCATCTCCTACATCTTCATCGACAATCTCATCATCATTTGATTGTTGTTGTAATTTTAACTGTTTTTCATATTCGTTCATTGATGCCATAGTGGCAGCTAATTTATTCTTTTCATTATTCATATTTTCAATAACGATCATTAATACCGATTGTCCCATTGCTTGCGATATTTTTTGTTCAATTCTATAACGAATATATTCTTCGAGAAATGTTTCTAACAAATGAAATGAGCCTAAACTATCTCCATAATGTAATGTTAGATCACGAATAATCAATGAACAGTAAAATGAAAATTTTAACAAAAATTTTCGAGAAGCGGCAATATACTCTTTTGTATCTAAAAAAAAAAACACGTCAGATTTTGTCTGTAATTTTTTCTGAATAAAAATGTTCAAGTATCATACCTTCATAAGGTTTCAATATATCGTACAATAATGTTTCTAATAATATTGTCCAATTTTCTGTTGTTTTTATTGTTGTTATTGTTCGACATTGTAAAATACTTTTTATACATTGTTCTATTTTAATACACAAATCCATATCACACTCTAATAACCAATGAGCTTGATCATGTAAATCATGAAAATCAACATTACCAATATCATTTGACATTGATAATAGACGAGATGGTTGTATCAACATTGTATGAACAGCAATACACAAATGGTTTAACGAGGTATATCTAAGGAGTATAGATGAAAATGCTTGAACTAAATTAATCATTATTGTTTTTAATGGTTCACATAAATGTTGAATGGCATAGATTATCCAATACGATGAATTATGAGCCATTGTACGAATGGCAGTTGTCATCGAATGTGACATATTGGTAAGAATATCGGGAAAATAGATATCAATAATAGCCTGATAAAATTTTATATAGAATATTCGTAATTGATCAATAACAAATGGTAACGTACAAATACGATAAAATTTCCATTGTAATAAACGATATTGATGATCCTCAAATTTAATTTGCTCTGTATTAATTAATAAACCTAAGGAAAATATGATAAAATTAGTGTTGAAAAAATAATAGTATGGTTAGACATCATACCCGTTGGTGAATACATCATTGGTGTGTTATCTGTTTTAATGTACGTTTCGTGATTTAGTTTTGTCTCCGATGAGAGCAGTAGGAGATTATCCATATTTGTTGTTGTTAATGTTGTTATCGGTAATTTTGATGATATAATAAAGTTAACATTTGTTAATGACCAAAATTCAATGATCAAAGTTTCAATATATGAAAATTGAAATTTTGTGAATGCCTGATAGAGTTTTGCACAATATTCATCATGCGATTTTTGAAATAACTTGAGATCATTTATAGTTAAATCATCAGCAATAACATCAGATGGTAAGAGTAGTGTTGACGATTGTATATCATTGAGATCAGACGATAATTGTGTATAGCAAGTTTGTTGCTGTCGTTGACCGTAATTATCACAATTCAATGAGTATAATTGCGATGAACATAAATCAGATTGATAATCTATTAAATTTGAATTTGAAATTATTATTGGATTATTGTTTATGTTGCTGTTAGAGTAGGAATAATTATTATGCTGTTGATGTTGTTGTTGTTGTTGAAGTTGAGAGTCGGAACATTCATTTCCATTTGTTGCTATCCATTCTGACATGTTATGACCGACTATTGGTGTATTTTCATTATCATTTGTTCCATATGAATTTGAGCCTCCATCAAATGGCATCTGTTCACTTAATGGTGATACATTTTTCACACGTATTCCATAATAATGATATTTTGAATTTCCTCTAAAACAAAAGAAACGAAATCTTAAATAACGTCCGCTATGAGTATAATGTAGATATGCACCATTTACAGTTTTTTACCAGTTAACTGTGCTTGTAAAACTGTAAAACTGCTGATAACTGTAACTGGTGTATGCCTAGTATAGTGATACTTTACCGTGTTCCTAATCTTCTCGTTCGTAAACCAAGAAATACGGAATGAATCAATTTTCCGAATGATGCTGGATTCAATGGTTCTACTTTCAATCCCAAACAATGTTCCAAATAGAAATTATATAATATCGAGCGTCTAATGGATGATCCTTCTGCTACAATTAGAGAGAATAGAACAGAATAGAATAAGATATGTTTAATACGTTGTCATTGGTACCTGGTTCAAAATTGTCGACAAGCCATTGTACGGTTGCTGGAGTTGCGTGATCTCTACACCATCGTTCAATCACTTGATCACTTGTCATTTTTTGTTATTTGATCTCAAATTGCGAATAATCTTATTTTGATAACTTTTGATAATCTCATTGAACAAAATCTCGATACTTACAAAAATGACTTTTTCCTTAAAGCTTTTTTTTTTTTTATAACCGATACCAAATGATTATGTGTTGTCGGTCAATATTGTTTGCATGAGAAGATTCATTTTCATCATTTATTAGAGATTTTAGTTTTTTCTTCCGATTAAGTTTTATATTTCAACGCGCGTGCAAATGTTTTTTTTTTCTGTGTTTCGAAATCGACCTAATTATATAGTTCGCGCAACATATTCATTATGTATATATTCAGTCTATGAAGCGATCGTTCATGATGGGAGTAAGTAATTCAATTATAGGCCAAAACAGTATACTTTTCAACGAAAAAATTTCAAATATGCATTATGCTTTGTATTTTCGGAATATGTGAATATAGAAAGGTTTCTAACAAGATCATCTCAAAATACAATTAAAATACTAACAAAGCGAAATTTAGTAGTTTCAATCATTCGTTTCCTATTGAATGTGAATTAGGAGACGCTGTTTGATGCGTGAAAGTATTCTAATATATTTTTAACTTATAGAAGAGATTCAGTCATGTATATCATAGCCGAAAAATACTAAAAAGAATATATATCTAGTTTTAATCCTTTACATTGTTTAATATTTTGATCAGATTATCAGACAAATTTTAAAATTTGATCAATGGCATTTATGTCTATTTATACATTGAATATTTGTCATTGACATCTGAACTTTTCTTTTTTAATACTGTTTGTTAGAATTCTTATCATTTTCATTGATGTTCACATTGGTTTCAGTTCATTGCCAATGCCAACAAATCATCTTTAGTCAACTTCATCATGTTTAAACGAGAAAACGAAACATGACGAGATATTCTTCTTTTTTTTTTCTCGTAATTTTAACATGACGCTCTATCTATCATTCTTTAATATCATCAACATTTAGAAGAAAAGAACGTCAATAATATTATGATCTAAATATTTACATGGTGATCAAATGAATAGTTTATTATCATGAGAAATAAATGTTTATGAACATTGACCAAAAATACAAATAAACAATACATTTGACTATCATATAGGAGTATAGATATAGAAAACATCTATACAAGACAAAATAATGCATTTTTGTTGTCTTTAGTGTAAACATGATTATTAAAAAATGGATATGGTGATCATTCAATACTTTGTTTATTTGACCCTGTTCAACTTTATATGAATGCATCATATTCAATGTTATTTTAGAAAGAATAATTTCTAAAATTGATTTAGATGTTAATATTAGATACTACTACTAATGTACTAAAAAATTGTTTCATTTTCTTTTAGTTCTTTACTGTTTTTGCATTATCAATCGTTTTTAGATTTTTTGTGAAGAACAAACTAACCGACCATTAACTATAAAAATATAAAAAGTAAAGTCACTTTCTCAAATTTTTGAATGTAAAATATAATGTCACATATAAAGATATTGAAATTGTATAGCTCTTCGATTTAGACTCGATTAAGTTCACTTTTTCTTTTATTATTAAAAATAACTATAAAAAAAGAAAAAAAAAAAGAAGAATTTATTAATGATTTCACCTAAGAGAAAATATCTGTATTTATCACTATGTTTGGCGTGGTTCCAATTTATTCGACAATTGATTGAGAATTCGTTGATTATCGATTACATTCATTTCTCTAAAACATAGACATTTTACTCGAAAAATAAGACATATGGAAGAAGACAACAATATTTGCTTACCGTACATACTCTTGAAGTTCTTGAGTATTTTTTATGCCTTGTGCTAATTGTATTTCTGAAACAGTGATTCTCATAAATTTATAGCCATTTTACTTAAATAACATCTTACCTAATGGTTTACTACGACAAATATTTAGTGTTCTCATTGTGTGAGCAAGCATTCGCTATAAAAAATTAAAATTATATATTTTATTAGAATTTTAAACGTTTATCTATATTATTACCATTTTTTCAAAATTGACCAATCCTTCAAAATATGTTTTATTACCTTCATGAGTAAATGTCATATCTGTTTAGAAAAGAAAAATTAATAAAAAATAAATTTAATACAATCATTATACTACGATAAACTCACCTTTTAATAATAATGGCATAAATAAAATAATAGGTGGTGTTAATTTTGTTAAACTTGATCGATAACTTCGATGATTTCGAGATGGATCCATTAGTGCTTCAAACTCTGAAAACATTCGTTTTATTTTATTTGGTAATTTCTAAATAGAAATAAATATTCTACTAAATATTTTCATTCAATATCATTAAATTCTCTTACGTACTTCCCAAGTGAGTGATAATCGACTAACAGCAATATTACTCAAACCCATTACAACGGCAAAAAATGAATTAAGATTTCGAAATTCTTTACAACTAAAAAATAAAATAAAAAATTAGATTATTCTTAGTATACATAGTAATTAATAATTTTTACTAAAATGCTAATTTAATAAATTTTCTCAATAATTGAACACGTTTTCCGATACTATTTGTTAAACACATTTCGGTAACAATCCAATATTGTACTTCATTAAATCTTCTCATAAAAACATCGAGATTAGCCGTAATTTTACCATATTTATATCGACCAAATACTTGATAAATTAATTCGTACTATAAAAAAAAAACCAAATAAAAAAATTATTTTTAAAATAGAAACAAAAATAAATCAAATGATTTTAATTTATTTACTTGATGAACGGCATTAAATAATTCATAATCATAAAGTGTTAGAGCATAGGCTAATTCTTTTGAATTAAACGTTTCTAATTTTTGCCATGTACCTCTTGATGGTCCTTCTTGTTCGGGTAACGGTACAAGAGCATCTAAATGATCATTTGGAGCCAAAAATAGACGTCCATTCAAACTAAGACCGTGTGATATACTTAAATCACTTTCTTTGAAAACTATTCGTTCTTTTAATAAACAAAAATTCAATTTTTAATAAATATAAATAAAAATTATTAACTAACCTCCAGTTGATTTTACTTCACATAATTTAAGATCATCCGGTGCATCAGCTTTCAGACCAAGTTTATCTGCAGCTAAACGAATCATTTTTGATGCCAATGTGTCAACAGTCATTTTTAACGTGGTATAAGTGTGATCAGCACAATAAATTTTAAATATTACTAAAAATAATACTTTACAACATGAGATTTTCTCACAGTTTCTCACATATACGATTTTACCTTCGTCTGAACCGCGAATCATCTTTGGTTTATCAATATTATTTCGGTGTTTGAAAGATGAGTTTGTTCGTTTTGAATCATGATTATCTCTTTAAATAAAATATATTCTTTAGAAATATAATTATAATATACTAGCAGAAATACTCGGCGTTGCCCGGATTCTTGTAGATAACTCGACTCCTGGTTGATTGATTTTAATGAAATTTTTGCGACTTATCTTAGATTTTGACCAAGAAACAATGTGCAAAATTTCATCATTCTAGACCTTACTGTTTGGGCGTACTTTCTGAGATAGACAGACAGACAGAATGACAAACATTGAAGGATATATTATAGATTATAATCTATATAATAATTATCGACTATCCCATGGGATCTTTTTCTCCTGTTTTTTTTTTGCATTATTGCATTATAATGCATTACATATATCATAATGTCTTGTAATGTGTTGGGTTTTCTATTGTGTTACAACCCGATGACTTTAGATAAAGCATGTCTTTAATGCATTGTAACGCATTAGCTTAACGCGTTACATGAAAAAAGCTGCCAGAAAACTGAGATTATAGTATTATAATGCATTTCTGTCAACAACTTTCTCATATTTTATAATGTTAAGATGCTATAAATTTGACTAACGCATTAATATTTGTATACCTTTACAAGGTGTTACTAAATTTCTATCGTATTAATCTGTAACGCGTTGCAACGTGTTACAGTTACTCGTTGTAAGGCTATAGAAGTTCTTCACACGTTTCAACATGATATGAATTTATTGCATTACAATGCATTAGAAGCTACTATAGTATTGTAATGCTGTATACATTTATTTCATTAAAACGTGTTAGAAACTTCTCTAGCCTTACAATGAGTTAGAACGTGTGTAACACATTGTAACGCATTACAGGTTAATGTATTATGCCGCTATAACAACATTTAACGCTTTATAACGTTATAAATTTATGGTATTACAATGCATTAACTGTTTAGACGTTGTAGTGCTATATGTGATAGTGTTAATAGGTGTCCTGTGGGACTTCATGTCCTAAGTCTCGAGTTACTAACGTATATGTCTGATATAGTTGAAGTAATCTTTCCCACACCAACTCTTCTAGAGGAATCGGTTGACGGTCTCAGAATTTTATGGAAATATGTTCTTTACGAGAAAATCATGTATTTTCGTTTTGCATATAGTCTATTGTGTTACATCGCGTTTCATTTTCTTATCTCATTGCATTTAGATAGAAAAGAATAATGTATTGTAATCTATTAGATGCTAACTCGTTACATATACATTATCTAATGAGTTATAGCGCTATAAAAGATCTTTTCAAATTTTATAGCATTACAACGCGCTAGAACATCTCTAAAACGTTATAACTCATTAGTTTATGATGTGTTATAAGGTGTTTCATAATTTTATAGAGTTTTGAATATTCATTTATAAGACAGAACCAGCATACTGCAGTAAGAAATTTAAAGGGAAATCATGCGGAGATAGCGTTCTAGGAAGTTACCTGCTTATAACAGTTGCGAACAGCAGGCAACTTCAACATTAGTTGAAAGATAGCAACTAATATGTATGCGACTTCTCGTTGTTTATTTTGGAAATAAAAGATTGTTTTATATTTATACATTTCTTCAGAATAGACGTTGGGCTGAGTACTTCCTAACGTTTTTTTGTTGTTAAACCTAAGGTTTTGAACCTAATCTACTTCAGTATGACAGTGCTCGTATGAATTTAATATAGAATTTATGTCAGCTACTTGTCAATTAAGGAGAAGAGTAATCTACTTTTTTGATCGGATGAATTATCTTCAGAGATGATTGTGGTGAAAAGAAAGCGCCCGTCCAAGTGAACGCCCGTCATGATATTATGAATGTAAAAACCGAATTGGGACCGTTTAAACATAAAACCCAATGAGGAAACAGGAAATAAAAGACTGACAATGAAAATGAATGGCACAATTGTTTATGCTTTCTCCTCATTTGGTTCAGTAGAAAAAAAAAATGGTGGAAGATAGTGTTATAGGTAATAAGAACCAGATTATCTAAAATTCACGTTTTTGAGCAAGTGGAAGAGGAGATAATTTATGTTATTATAACGCGAAAGACGTCTTATAATACGTTAAAATGATTTTTCTCTACGACATTGCAACTCATTAGACACTAATGCATTATAATTCATTACGAGATGTTTAGAATGTCATTAGAAAAATCGTATTTCGTTATCATACATTAAAATCCAATGAGTTGCAATGCCGTAGACATTATATAATGCATTATAATGCTATAAATACCCCAAACCAGTTTTTATAGCGTTATAATTAGATAAAACATCTAATGTATTATAACGCATTAATTTCTAATGCATTATATTAAAGTAGAAAACTCAAACTCGTTATAATACATTAGAATCTAGCGAATTATAAGATGGTAGACAAATCTAATTGAGTTGTAACGAGATAAAAATTGAAACACATAATAATGTTTTAAATTTATAGAGTTGTAATGCAATGGAAATTTTTATCCACTTACAACGACATAAATTCCTGAAAAATAACTTTGCAACGCGTTATAATACGCTGGGCTACGTCTATCGCGTTGTAATGAGATAAATTTATAGCGTTGTAATACCATAATTTTATAAAGAACAATGTTTTATAGCGTTATAACGCTATAAATAGGGAAAAAAAGATCACACGGTATACGACAACTTACGGATCATTTTCAATCATGGCTTCAATTGATTGCAATTCATCTCTTAATTGTGGATAAATTTTTGTATCAGTACATATAGCATGCCGAAGCTCCTAAAATTCATGTTCTATTTAATTTACTAGATATATCTAATGAATAACACGTACTTCGAGAAATGCAATAATTTTTGTATCTTCCTGAAATGTTTCACCTACAAAATTGTGCCATTCTAGTACAAATCGAACTACTTTGACTTTTTCGCGTAATGATAAATCTACTAGTTCACCCGTTCGATGATGGGGTTTTGCTTTAAAAATTGTTAATAATGCTGCACATAATTGATTGACAGGCATAAAGACAATGTGAGTGGAAAGAAAATCTTCTAAAAATGTATCTAAAATAACAATAACATTGAATCATGAAAAATGATGACCAAATACTGAAATCAAACTACACTTACCCCCGTCGTCAGAATCAACACATATACAAGTTTCCAATAAATATTCGAGCATTTTTTCAGCAGTACCAGCCATTACAGAATATCTAAACAATTCGAATTTTCTATCTTACCTTTTATAATCTATTTGAATACTTACTTGTAACAGACTTGATAATTTCCATCAATCGTTTTCATATTAATAGGAATCTTTTCTAAAACTAAAACATCTTTTTCATGTTCTTTAAGTCGAACAGTGTTTGCTTCAACATCACGAAGAATTCGATTAAAATCATCTTTGTCTACTCGTAAAAAATGACAATTATCTTCATGTAATACGATAGTGGCTGTCCTATGAACATTTAAAGTAGTTTTGTTTAACAGATTTTACAAGATATATATTTTTTAAAATAATTACCTCGGTGAATTATTCACAAGTGATAATTTTCCAAAATCATCGCCTTCATGTAATGTACATACAACACCCTTACCATAAATGACAACATTGACAGAACCCTTTAATATAATATACCATGATTTGCCCTCATCACCTTGACTAAATAAAACTTTGGATTTGAAAGGATGTGCTTCAAATACGAGTACACCAGCTAGTTCTCGTTTAACAAGTGATGATAAATGTGAAAGTGCTTTAACATGAATCAATTCATCGTAAATTATTTCAAGATCATCGACAGTTCGTTCATGTGGTCTAAAAAGAGATTAATTAACATTTCTAATAAAACACCATAATCGATTAATAGAAATTAGAGAAAGATACGAACGGTTTCCGTAGAATCATCCTTAACATTGCATCTGGTGCCACTTGAGCTAATATCATGATGACTTCATGTAATTGTTCTTCACACGTTGATTCATTAATATTAGTCAATTGATTATCGACACCATCTTGATCATCCGAAAAACGGTAAAACAAATATTTGTCTTTAAAATAATGTTCTTGAGAAACTAAATGGATAAACCGAGATTACTCTTAGTAATATGCACATTGTTTTTTTTAAATCACACACCATGCTGTATAGTCGATTCTTCTAACAATGCTTGCCACATTCCGACAGCTTGACTTCTTGAATGTACAATGGGACTTTGATGAATGAGCCAATCTACCATTTCAGAACCCACTAAACAACTTCGATGCATTTTTAAATGATATTTTCGATCTCGAATCATTTGTTGAGATTTTGCTAATATACATGTTCGTAAAACATATGCAGCATGTTGAATTCTTACTGACGGAGTCTAAAATATCAACATTGTATTTACACATATAATAAACATAGTACTAATTAGTAAAGAAAAATGACTTTAACAAAGACTGAAATTTGCTATGATTTGACCATTGACACTCTGTTAATTATATCCAGTTATATCATATTCTTCGACTTTTGTCAATATTTATGAAATGTAAATGAAATTTACTTACTGGAACAATGGGAAGAGCCGGATTCCGACCAACACGAAAGAAAAAGAAACAAATTCTAATAGCCATACTAGATTTCTAATGTATTTTCTTACTTGGATCATCTCTGAAAAATTTTGAACTTCCCAATTGCGGTAATAACGATGGATCAAATTCACTTGCTCGCCGTTTTGGATCTAACGTGTTTGTTAACTTCGATAATGAAGTTATAACGCCATGCATGTAGTGTTTATTTCGTTCCCATAATATTTTAAAATCTTTTTGTTCTACGCGGAGTAGTTCACAATAGGCTGTTGTAATCACAGTAGCATTTCGTGGCATATCGTACAAAATCGATTCGCCAAAAGCAGATCCCGATCCCAGTGTACAAACGAGTGTATGCCCCTATGATAAAATAAATATGACTAACAGATTGTCTACTAACAGATGTTAATGTTTACTGTGCCGTTTTCACTTGGTACAACAACATCGACATATCCAGCTAAGACAGCAAACCAATTGGATCCAAAATCTCCCGTTCGAAACACTACACAATGGCAAAATATTAAAGTAAAAAAATGACAATAAATCATTTGAAATTCGATCAACACATACATGTAACACCTTTTTCAAGATTTTCATAATAACTGTAGTAACATAATTGTTGAATGAGCAATGGATGAAATTTTTCGAATGCTTTGACATCTTTTAGTTTAGAAAATATTCTATCTAGATCTTCACCTGTACGATCGGATGGTCTAAGATCAAACAAAAAAAAATCAAAATGTTTTTCAAAAAATAATTGAATTATAATAGAACTCTCATTTTTGTTTATGCAATAAAACTCACCTTTTATCAAGACTCTCAGTCCAATCCAGTATCGTTGATGAGCCATGAACACTTTGAGATTTTTCGCTAGGTGATGGTAGTTTCATTATTTCTATACCACATAACTATGCTCATATAGTTTTCTTTTATCTACAATAATCATCCAAGTTATTAAATAAACAAAAAAAAAACGCATCACTCAAATTTCCTACATGTAGCTGGGATTTTTTTCCATATTTTACGAAAGACCTTGTTCTCTTTTACCACAAATAACAAAGGAATCAAGTGTCGTATGAACTATATCCGTGAAAAATGTAAACATACTACACATCAATGAAGTTCGTGTCAAATTTTCATTATTTCATTATTATATTTTATTTAGGAAAAAGAAAGAAAAGAAAATGAGATTAGCGTAAATACTTACATATATAGTGAGACTTTAAGCTGACATATTGACAACTGGATAATTTGGTGGCATCTACGGAAAAGAACGAGAAAAAGAAATCTATTATACGGCTTATGTATATACCATAGATATCATGATTCTTTCAAAAATAATAATAGGAAAAAAAAGTTTATTATCTTGAATAAAACATGACATATGCTAGTAGATGAACATCTTTTTGGCTTTAAGCGTTTCATATTTTTCTTCTTGTCTTTTTTCTTCGCCACAGAGAGAAATTTCTGAGAAAGATATATATTTAGAGTTAAAGCGTCTCTGATAATAACGACAAAAAACATTTGGACTCTCAAATTCTTTTTTTCCTTTAAATATATCTTTTTTTTTTGCGGGTATACTATAGTGCTTAATTTATTTTTCCTTAATAGTAAGTAAATTCAAATCAAATAGGAGATATGCTTGCACTAAAAATCATCACATTCTTGTCCATCATAGTTTAATTTAGGAATTTTAAACGTCTTAAATTAAAAATGATGGAGAAATCCATTTTTAGACATTGTCCATACATGATAAAAAGTTATTTTCTCATCCTATACTTCTACATGTGAAAATCCCTAATGAGAATAGGAATACAAAAGAATAAATCAAGAAGATTTTTTTCTTTACCATCTCACATGACGTCGATGACAAAATCAAGGTTTCATTCACTAAATATAGTAAAGGAAAATAAACAAGAAATAATGAACGTTTTTTTAACATTTTTCGATAATCAGACAAAATTTTTCCACTGTCAAGTTTAAAATATAAATTTTGATCAATAAGTACAAGATTGATTTTTACAAAAGATGAGAGAAAAAAAAACCTTTAGTTCTACGTTGAAAGAAAAGAACCTTTATCTTTTTGACAGTTATATCTGTAAATTAAGATCTTTATTGTTCTTTTCTACAAAAAACTTCGGTTTATAAATCATTGATATTCTAACATCCTACTTTTTCTTTTTAACGAGAAAAAACCATAACACTGTATAGAATAGAAGACAATTATTGATCATTCCAATTATTATTAAATCGTAAAAGAAGTGATTCTCTGTGTCGTTCAATCGTTAAATTTACCTTATAAAATAATAGTTAATTAGAATGAGAAAAGAAAGACGAAGAGGAAGAAAATTCACTTTATTCCTATACCACTTTACTATAAATATATATATATATATATATAAAATACACGGAGTTGCCTTGTATCGGAAGGAAATAACAGTGTGTGCGGAAAGATTTTCAAAAGAATAAAAAAAGAAGAAGAGAAAGCTTAGTCTATAAAAACATGTTGCTCAACTAAGCATGAATCTAACAGTAAAACTCAATATTTTTATCCTTGTAAATAACTTTCTGAAAAAGAAAATGATCAACATCAACGACGAAACAAATAGCACATATAAGGTAAAAGAAATATAATACATCTAATATTATATTATCTGAAGAAGCGGCTTCCGGTAAAATAGAGACATGGGCGGATTAAAAAAAACAGAATCCGGAACTGACCCGATTAGAAAAACTCTTTTCATCTCGAGAAAGAACAAATAAAGTCTTGAACAAAACATTTTTTTTCTTCTTCGAATTTATATCCACATAGATGCAATTTAAAACATTTTGAATGTCTAAGCTCTAGATTTATCCGCATTATTCGTGACTTATAGCTTAATCTAATATCAACCTGTGCAAAATATCTTAACAATCGATCCACTGACAATTCTATTTTTATATATAGTTAATTTTTATAACTCTTAGATCGAACAATGATTCAATACTTACGAGAAAATCTTCCAAGATGTCCACTTCCAATTCAAATGCTTTGTGCATGAATCGATAGACTTTAGCGGGGTAGTAAATACCCTAAAAGGATTCGGGCCCATGACTTCTGAAGACCCGGTTTTCTGAAAAACCAGTTTTTCGAAAATTCTAAAAAATAACCAAAACTTTTTCTTAATGAGGTATGATTATGGCCTGAAAATTTTTGATTAAAATGAGACGTCTCTCAGCTCCATATGACCATTCTTTGCAAAGTTATAGAATTTACAAGAAAAGCCCTGAATTAATTTCTTATTTCTGTAGCTTTCAGCTTACAATGAATATTTGACAGAAAACCAGATCTTCAAGAGTCATGGGCCCGAATCCTTTTAGGATATTTACTACCTCACTGAGGTCTATTGATCCATGTACAAAGCATTTGAATCGAAAGTGGGCGTCTCTGGAGGTTCCCTCGTTAGCTGAGAATGGTTTTCTTGAAGATTGTCATTTCATTGCGTGCATCTTGAAAAGTTTTTTCCAGTATGTATAATTTGTACACCTGTACATTCAGGCATTTTTATATGTAATGCCTTTACATGACATTTCTTTATTTAATATCAAATATGTTCTATTATCTTCGTCAAATACAACAACAGATGGTACTCTTTTCTGCTAGTAAAACTTGTTCTTAAAAAATACAAATAATTTTCTAATTTTTCAAAATAAGAACGATGAAGGCGTCAATTTTTCGATCTCCAATATTATTGAATTCTGTTTGATAAGACATTCTCAGAATGTAAGTTATGACGCACATGTTCATAAGGATTCTGGTTTAAGTACTAAACAACGTCTTCCATTTCAGAAAGATACTTTGTTTCCGTATAAAATTTATTAATTAACTATAATTCACTTACACAAGTTGGAAAAGAATGTTTATCAATTAGTAAAAAGCAGTTGAATGCTTTTTAAAGAATGCCAAATTGGACTTCATTACTGAAGTAATCTGTATTATACTTTCTCATCTTGAACCAATACTAATCAAAGCAAGAAATTTTTACTGTAAACAAACGTTAGTACTATCTATCAACATCCTCAAAAAAATCTACAAAAATTCACTATGAGGTCTACCGTTGATTTTGCGTAGAATTAATGATTATTGTTGCTGAAAAAAGTCGAAAAGCGTATGAAACAAGCATATTGTATTTTGCAATGTCCCTGTTGCAAAACTCGTTTTTGATGTAAGCGGATCAATATGTGGCATGATGTATTTAATTTTCGAATATGTATCATACTCTATCGTACAAGCGATTTTTAAAGAGTTTTACACAAGTCCAAAAAACTAAATTTGATGAAACTTTCAATGTATCTGTCTTTATTTTCGATCAATATTTTCTTTTTTTGAAACATGTAGATTTGTACAGCAGATTCATCTCTTCAAAATAAGACATAGTGTCTCTATAATTTCGTATTAAAAAGCTATAAACATTCTTCTATCAGATCTAAAATGTAATAATGAATATAATGAATTTTCTCGTCTGTAGTTTTGGCATTTGTGTCATTCGGTAAAGCATATTTTTCTCATGAATGGTAGAACACACACTAACGATATTTTTTCTTTACAACATGCGACAAAAATGCATCAGTTTTTTCGGTCAGATATAAATGATTTGCTTTTGTCCTGAAGAAAATTTCGTCTGATAAAACTGGTTGGTAGAAACAGTAAATTTAGTCTCTTTGTTTCTCATTAAATTAAGTAGAATTGAAATAATAAATTTTCTTTTTTATAAAAATGCTAACATGAAAGAATATGTTGTTATCTTAATAAAAGTATGCAAAAGAATATTTTCTAAAAAAGTTCTAGTATTAAACTGTAAATTTTATTGTTAAATGATAGGAAAGGTTGCAGATCAGAAAATGATGTATATTACATTTTGTTATAAAGTTTCTGATGTAAAGTTTTTATGAGCCCATAGGTGGTTATAGTATAGCCGTTCTTGTCGTCACAAAACAAATTCAATTTATAAAACGAAGAAATAACAAATTGAACTGATCGCTTATTATTAGCTGATAATTGTTTGCCATCCATTTTATTATATCAAATTATCATGAATTTAATATGAAATTTTAAAATTTTTTCTGAAAATAGATGGCAAAAAAAACGAACTATTTCACTTAATGTAGATTTTCAAAATCTTTTCTGATAATAAACAATACTACAAGACTTAGGATAGGCGTTCCAAGACTTAATGATAACAAATTGCGAGTGCCTCAGAAAACCGATTGGCACCGAGAACTATGGGGGATATGGAGGTCAGTATTATGCAAAACTGTATTATACACTTTAAGCTGTCTAGTCTTTATGTTAGAATTAAAAATCAATCGTAGTTTCAGAACCTGACAATCTTATCTTTTTCCATTCGGATGTACCACATGGAAAAAACGATGTTTTAAAGTCTTTTCTCATAAATAGAGTGTCAAGTTTTTTAGAAAAATGGTTCAAACTACAGTTCTCAGGATCATTTTTCTCAAAAAATATTAACCTATTAAGTACCATGATCCCCATTTGGGAATATTAAAATAAACAATTCTATTATTTTCAGATGTAAAAATATTTTTATTATGTAGCCTATTATTGAAAAAAGCATAAAATTTGTCTCGCAAAATAATCGACACGATTTTCAAATGATAGAAAATTGCCTAAGAAAATTTTATGGAGGATCTAAGTTTGAAAGCCCAAAAATTCCATAAAATAATATATTAATGAAATTTTATTTCGATACATCGTTCTATGTATAAAAATTTAGAAAAATCTAAATTTAAAAATCTGGTAATTAATGGATTAAAAAATTAAAATTTACTAGACTTTGAAAGGAGTAGTATTGTGGATTAAATTTTTCCATAAAATTTTATAACTTTCACATTAAAGGTATTTTTTGATGAACTGATTTTTAGTTTGAACACAGCAAAATCCGATTTTCTATAAGACTTTCTAAAACGCAATGCCTTTGTTTTTTATAACGACATATTAGCATTTATTCTTTTAACGTGATATATTTTAATGTGATGTAAGTCTCATTCGGCCTGGTACATGTGAGAAATGTTTCAGAGTATTTTCGCAATAAGTCGAGAAGGAGAGAATTTAAAAACGTTTTTCAAAAAATCAGATCTGCTTTATGACCTCAAGCATCTGCGGTAAAAGTTTTAGCTAGATCAGAAGAGTTTTTCGAGGGATCATAACGTGATGTAATGAACATTTGGTTTTTCTGAAAAATTCAGCAATTGTAAGAGCCAGAGAACTGGAACAAAAAAAGAGATGATACAGAAAAGGGTCTTTCATTTATCCTAAAACTGTTAAGTCTTGATCATCTTTTACTTGATTTCGACGACGAGCCCAACATGGGTTAGTGTACCTTGAACAATTTTATGTAGTAAATGTAAAACTTCATGCATGATTTTCCGATTAATTGCTTCTCTTCATTTGCAATTATTTGTTTATTATTTCCAATAAATAATCTTATCAATTATTCAAAGAGAATAAGAGTTAGGTATGCGCTGATATATACTCAAAAAAACAAATGTTGAGATTAACTGCGATAACAGGCTTATGTGAAAACAAACACATGACATTCGCACAGGCCTTCTTTTCAAAATATTATGCTGTCTTTTAAATTTTTTGAGAAAACAAGTCACACCTTTGCACTTGAGCGAGAAAAGGACATGAAAGCCATTATTTTCATTTGTGTAGTTGTCGTCGTGAGTTGTCTATTACCATCAACAGTTTACAGTGTACCAGTGGAACCAGGCCAAACACTAGAACTACAACGTGGAATCATCAGTGGTGGACTTAATTTATTCAATTGCATTCTTCGCTGTTTACAAGGCAACTTAGATCCAAGACTGAAAGGCGTCACGGACCTTGTAAAGTGCACTGGACATTGTACATGATTGAATATTTATTTATTCGTCTTCGAATTACAACTCGTGCATTTTTCATGGAAAAAAGTATTGTAAGAACATGATAATGATATTTGAATAAAATTATATTACAGTAGCATCGAAAATCTCACTGACTTTCAGATGACATGTCCTTTCAAACGAATATATACGATGAGAGATCTTGCTCAGAACGGGAGAACGCTTTCTGCAGTGCACTGTAACAGAGATGGGCAATCGCATCTTCGGGGTTAAGCTTCTTTTTAGTGGAGTTGGAGTTGCTTTTTATTAGATTGGAGTTGAGTTTAGATTTTTTCAACTACAACTCCACAACTCTAGTTCAAAATTTTATAACTCAGAATTTTTTTCCTTTTTTTGTTACACGTAACTTAGAGTCCTGCGGGACAAACTTTTCTATTGTCCGGAGCCCGTAAGCCCGAGCGCGAACACAAAATTTTTGTCCCGTCCCGTGAGCAAATAATGTTGTTCTGAACCTGTTTGTTTTGTGAAAAACATTTACGGCCTGTCTACGCGTACCATCCAAAAACCGTAAGTCCGTAACGTTTTGTAAGAGTCATGGTTCTTTAGCTGAGCAACGTGCAGAATTGGGGAACGTCTTATTTTATAGCTGAAAGATTTTTCTTCGAAATAATAATCAAGCAAAGTCTAACTCTACCTTAAACAAATGCTTATAATTCGTGGCCATAAAGCCATTTTGTACGAAAGTGGCGGGTATCAAAAACATCATGTTACTTAAATCAATCAACTGTTAGACTTTGTTTAATTACCATTTGAAAGAAAAATCTTTCGGCTACAAAATAGGATGTTTCCCAACCCTGTACGTTGCTCAGCGGACGAGCTATGACTTTCAAAAAACGTTACGGACTTATGTAAAAGTGGACTTTTACGTGGACAAGCCCTTTACGAGCTTTTTTGTCCCGTTTGTTCCGTAATTTTTTGAAAAGCTTTTCCTGTTCAGATAACCCGTAACTGTTATAAGAGACGCTTAAAGTCTCAAACTTATTTTTGCAAAAGCCGCATGACAAAATTTAAGCCTAATGTATTTGATTCTAAACTTAAAAGTTCCTGTTAAAAAAATGTTTTGCATCCACTCACTAGCTCAGAATCGAAGAGAAAGAACTGTAAAACAAGTTTTAGATATGAAACATCTTCTCAAGTTTAAATCCAAACTATTTCGTCACTCCAGGTTAATTTTTATTAGTTATTATAAAATTACAGTGTTGATTTGATAGCATTACAAGAATGAAACATTTGAAGTTCTAGCATAATTACAATCAAACGACAAAACTTAGGGGACAACAATTTTATCATATATCATATATTTTCGTTCTATAAAGCGGCGTAAACATGTGTTCAACGTTTATATATTCTGCATGTTATAAATGATACTCACGTGCATATATGCAGTCAATGATCATATGATCTCGAATGAGCAGAAAAGGAGAAAACATTGGAGCATTATCGCTTTCTGCCATAGTCACATTAGATTAGAGTTGATCGAAACTTTCGATCAACTCTAATCTAGCCCTGTTTCGATTCGAAACAAGGTTCTCATTTATTCCTCTTCATGTCTATTAAAAAAACGAAACATTATTTCGATCTACTCTGTTATACTTTCTCACTTATCCACACTGAGTATTATAATTGTTGATATCTGTGTAAAATTGGACAATACTTCCAATGACAGCATATAATTCGTTTGGTTCTGTTAGGCTATGTTCACACTACGAGTTAAGCAGCTTAATTTTTTCGGCTTAAGGATTCTGATTGGTGTCTTAACGTTTTCTTCGTAAAGGCACCAATCAGAATCCTTAAGCCGAAAAAATTAAGCTGCTT
>CAJNOQ010001280.1:0-33630 GCA_905250885.1 Didymodactylos carnosus
ATTTTCACCCAAAAATGACTTCAAAAATCTTAAAATAACTTTTTTTCTAGGTAATTCGATGTGCTCTATCGAACCAATACAGAGAAAACAAAAAAAAATAATTGTTGTTGTTTTTGGTTTCCGGCACGTTACTTTTGATGACTTCTTCGACTTGTTCCACTAAAATATTTTTTTTGATGTTCTTACTACTTATATTTGTGGATTTTTCTCATTTAGGTTAGTTCAGCCGTAATCTTCAATTTCTATGTCGAAAAAATTCAACATTCGTGAATATGTTATTGCAATAAAATATTGGTCTCTCTTATTCATTCCTCATTTAGCCATATCTCTTATATTTTTAATTTATACATTTGTTGGTGCTTCTATTATACAAGAAATTGAATCCCAAAAGCATCATTCAGTGACAACCGGTATTGTTTCGCCTGTTGTTGTTGATCAATCATCAAATGTAAAAATAATTGAACGTGAACGTGAAAAATTACTATCGAAATTATTGACAAAACGTCAAGCCGTTGATTTACAAACGTATGCCAATTACATACGTGATCAATTATTAGAATATGAAGAAGAAGTAAAAGAATGTTATCGTTCGACAGCAGGTATTGCTAGACAACAAGAAAATCAGTTAACAGATAAGCAAAAACAGCAATGGTCTTTTACCGGCTCGTTATACTTTATTGGATCAATTTTAACAACAATAGGTATTATTTTTCTCCTCGATTACTTCCTATCCTGTACTGTGAGATAATGTTTTTAGGTTACGGTGATTATGCTCCAGCGTCTAAAGTGGGCAAATTATTTGTAATGATCTATGCGTCATTAGGCATCCCTTTAACACTAGTATTATTAAGTGATTTAAGTATATTGTTAACGCGTTTCATTAAATATTCATCGTCTGTATTCTATCGTTTATATTCAACATCTTACTTTTTGCAAATACGTTCATATCGTTTAATACGTTTTATCGAAGAAAAATTAGGTATCGTCATTATCCTACAGGATGTCGCTAGTATTCAAAATCAACACCATCAACTGACAACGACAACATCTACAGTAGATGAAGACTACTATGATCTAACCGAAGATAGTAGTAGACTTCTCAAACTTCAACCACCTCCACGTCGTAAACGATTATCAATCGCATTACAAACGCTTTGCGGTATTGTTTTTGAATCATTGGATGATGTCAGTGATAATTTTGATTTAACTTTGACACAATTAATTGTTACATTAATTATTTATATATTTTTTGGTGCATGTCTATTTTCGCAACATGAAAATTGGTCGCTGTTTGATAGTTTTTATTTTTGTTATATATCATTATTCACCATCGGTCTCAATCTAAAACCGTATAAACCAGAATTTATGCTCATATCTTCAATTTATATTCTATTTGGTTTAGCATTTGTTTCGCTGTGTATACAAACTGTACAAATAAATATTAAAACAGTATTAGTTACGGCGGGAAACAAAACTTTAAGAGATCTCATTGAATTTTTAAAACAAATGGGTATGATAAGTTGTTTCATGTCATTTGCGTGAGATTTTTCTCTCTAAAAAGTTTGTTTTTTTCGATTTTTAGGTTTTCATGAATTAAGTACAGAGGATCTACTTACTGAAAATTTTGGACGTCGTCTGACAGCAACTATTGAGTCTCCTCTTATATCCCAGCGATATCGACCTAATCAATGTCAAGCACCGTCATTTAGTGAAATTTCACAAGAGAATACTAACACTAACGTTCCGACGGCGTCTGCTATACGTTCGACAGTCGATCCATTACGTCGTTTAAGTACTGGTCTATTAATGCGCGCTTTTAAGTCATTTCCAGGTGATGCAAATAATTTCACAGTTGAAAAAAGTGTTCAAGTCAATACTATCATTCGTTCTTGTGGCCGTTGTTCAGGTGCCAATAATTTTTTTTCAAATACCACATCACTTTCAAACATCAAAAAACATTCACCAGCGACTGTAACAACATCTATTGAAACATCAGCTGATCCCTCACCCATGACTCTTGAAGTACCACCGTCTATGGAAAGATTGAGAAAAAGACGTGCTACGCTTGTTGCTCAAACAATCATTAATCAAATGGCTATACAACAACCAATTTTACAAGTGAAAACAGACGAATCATATAGTGCAACACAATCCAATACAACTGTTCCGAAACCACCGACATCGTTTCGTTATAATGTTACATCGACGACAACAAAGCCATATGACAATGATACTACTAACCATTTAGATGCAAATTACAAGAATGATACATTAACTTCTTCTACGAAGCCTTCTTCGCCACAAATTTCATTTGTTGTCTACCACGATGAATCACCACCTCGTCATATCGAATAAGAAGAAACTTTTAGGAAAATAGTTGAGTTTTCCTCTATTTTATGCAGGAAATTGTTCCAGAAGAGGGATCTTTTTAACCTGACACATTCGAGATATAGCTTTTTCACTACGGTTTAAGAATGAGTTAAGCATTATCTGTAGAAGTCAAAGCGTGATCGAACAAAAAACACCTGTAATCTCATTTTTAACTATTGATAAATATGTTTTAATGATCCAATTAACCTTTTCAAGTCTTACCTCCTTGTGTTGTCTTTCCAAGACATTGCTTCTGCAATGATATACAGTGAAATCATAAGGCGATTTGTCACTGAAACTGAACTATTTTTCAATATTGTGCATATTCCTGCTTATTGTGTCTTTTTAGTTTTAATACACTACCGTGTGATTTCTATTCTGGAATATGGTCTCGTTCTGCTTTATTTTGTATAAAGAATTCTATTTGTTAATAAAATCTTTTTTAATATAACTCTTGTTCTTCGTTGATGATGTTTTTATTGCTACGTTTCTGTCTTTTCGTTGTTTTCTTATTGAATTGTGTATGAATTCATTTTGTTATACTCTATAT
This sequence comes from Didymodactylos carnosus, assembly GCA_905250885.1. Classification (NCBI taxonomy): domain Eukaryota; kingdom Metazoa; phylum Rotifera; class Eurotatoria; order Philodinida; family Philodinidae; genus Didymodactylos; species Didymodactylos carnosus. Next base: position 2,921 of record CAJNOQ010001280.1, read on the forward strand.
TTTTTTAAAACTAGAGAGAAATGTCTATATTTTAACTAGAATGAAGTAAAACTAAATGTAGCTCCTCTCAAGGGACTTCGGTAACAATATTGCACAGATCAATTCGATCCGCCCATCTGAACATGTAAACGTTATCATATTTTGTCGAGTATTGAACGAGAAGTACAAGTACGTTCCAGTTTCACATCAGTCATGTTAGAATAGCAAATTGGTCCTATGTTGTGTCTGAGGTTGAATTAAATAAGAAGTTAACTGAAAGATGTTTTGACTATGGAAAATCACTTTTTACTGAATTGCAGAATGAAATCTCAATCGTACTAAAGTTGCATTCTCAGTAATCAATAACGCAAATCGTGGAAGGGACATTTGGTGTTTCCAGAGCTTTTGTAAAATACCAGGATCTTCAGATAATAGTTCCGACTTGATGAAATCGTTGAAGATCTCACACAACTTTGATTTTTTTTGTCGCATAGAAACTATTCAATTTCAATTCAATTTCTATTTGATCAAAGATCATGAACGCATACAGTAACGTAATGTTTTTAACAAAGATAGTTCAAGGTAACAAGTGCCTTGCGATATGTCCATTAGTAAGAAAAAAAGATAAAAAAATCCCCAAAAAACAGATAAATAGAGAATACAAGAAATTAACAATAATATCAAATAGATAACTCAGATGTAGAAACAATAATTAACGAGAGAATAGGACCAGTAGTAACAGCAGAAACAACAATACAGTTAAAAATTGAGAAACATCGCTAATCGTTTTTAAATATACGCATATTAACACATGATGTTAGGTCGTTTGGAAGAAGGTTATAGTCTTTTGGAGTATTCTAGAAGAATAACGATTGAACCACAGTATATGGAGTAAAGGGTACATGTGGTTGGGTTAGTAGATCGAATTGAATAATTCGGCACATAAGGAGTAATAAATGATAATGATATCAATAGAGATAGATTTTTACGAACAGAATGAAAGCTGCACAACCGAAAATACTTCCTACGAATACGTAGATTAGGAAGACAGAGTAGAAAAACAAGATTTTCGCTGTCGATAGGATAATCAAAATTTTTTGTAATAATCCTCGCTGCTAAACATTGAACAGAATCGAGAGGCGCAGTGTGAGTTGAAAAATTAAAATGAATACTGCGCAAGCATAATCCACCTTCGGCAAAACACAACATTTATAAAGCAAGAGACGAATTCTAGATGGTGAGCTTGGAAATATATAATTTATCGTGCCTAACATTCGTCTGCAAGCAAGAGCTGTTTCTTCAATATGATTCACCCACTTAGAGAATTTTAATCCCAACAGTTTAGGAGTAGAGCCTAGTAAAAGTGATGTACCGGACAGTGGAAGAGACAGATTCCTAACTGGGCTCTTTACAAGAGAAAAATATGCGTATGAACATTTGTAGATATTTGGCGCCATGCGATTGTCTAAACGCTAACAACAGTCGAAATAATCGAATCAATTTTGACACATTGAGTTCGGTTACTTAAATATGATGTAGACCAATTTAAGAGCCTATCTTTTATACGATAAAATTCAATTTTTTGACCAGGATAATATGGAAGCCCCTATCGAAGGCTTGTTGAAGCTCACTGATACACAATGTCCGCGATTGTTAAGATTGTCGTACATGAAATGACAGACACTTAGTAGTGCATATATCGTAGAACCAGATGGCCTAAAGTCAAATTGTTGCTTACATAGAAGATCGTTCGAGAGACGGAACAAGAGAACACACTTTTATGGACAATCGTTTCAACGATCTTGCTTCTAACACATAATAATGAAATGGGTCGATAGATGAGGATAGACGCAACATCTCTTTTGTGTACTCGCCGCACTATTGCGACTTTGCACTATTCTGGAAAGTTTCTCGAGTCGAGTGATAATTAAAAAATGTGTAAAAGGGACTGAAAAATTACTGGTTTACAGATTTTTAACGTTTTTAATGAAAAACTATCTCTGTCTAAGCTAAGTTTATTTTTCATATTGGAAAAAGCATCTTCGATGTCGCTTGGTCTTATTCATAGAAGATAAAGCATTAGAAGAAGAGGAAGGAGTGCCGATTTGAGCTGTAGAACTCGTTGAATTAAAAGAAAAACCCGAAGCGAAATACTCTGCAGATTCCTCTTAAGATGTAGAAGTGTGATTGTTCTTATCTGTGAAAAATTTAGGTATATGACCGTCGTTTTTACGAAATTTTTTTAGGGAAGCTCCAACACTAGATGGATCAGAAAAAGTTGAAGAAATTTTGCTGAATCAGTTACATTCGGAGATTTCAGACGTGAAGAACAAAGAACGCAGTCAAGACAAGAGTTGTCAGTTGTTGTTGGACGCTTAGAGTCACAACCGAGAGAAAAAATATTACAGATTGATAGTAAAGCATTATACACAATAACGTCCGATGAATCAGCATTTAAATCCCCAGCTATAGACAAAAGAAGGTAGATTTAACAATAAAAATGTTTCCAGTTGTGAAAAATATTTTGAAACATGTTCAGCAGAGTTAGATGGAGGTCTATATGTGTTAAAAATGTAAAAAATTTTGTTATTTACAGTTACCGATATCAAAATAGACTCGGTTGCACTGTCAGAACAAACGAGTCGGAGAAGAAAATATTTGATACGTAAAGTAAAACACCTCCACCTTGTCTATCTCTATCTCTTCGATACATACAATAATTATTTAGTTGGATCTCATTATCCTGTACATCATTAATCTGAGCGGAACGAGAGCAGTTTTATCAATCAGGGATATTCAATGCCTGTTCAGCCCTGATCGAGAATAATAAATTGAATAAATGAATTATGCAACTCAGCTAGGAGTTAACCAGGGGTCATACAACTTTCACATCTTGCGTAGTTTGATTAGATAAATGATATCGCAGAGACATCCATGAAAATAAGAGTCTGGTGTGCTGATGGTTAACGTGGTCTATAGAAAACCTGTTGAAATAGAATCAGACCTTTAAAAAACTCAAAACGGAATGGAAAAATATTAGATTAGAGCGTTTTATGGATGGGCTTTTCATATGAGACAGAAAATAACAAAATCAATGTTGTCGGTGGTCAGCATGATCGGAGTTTTCATGGAACTAACTCTTAGTGCTTCATCGAAAACTTAAATGTGTCGACGTCTTCGTGTTGACTTAAGTCTGTTTTCACTTCATAGAATATGATTCTAAGTTGAGTATTGACTTAAGACCAAAGTTGTCTTGAGTCAATGCTGAAAACAACACATCAAAACAAACTAAAGGCTGACTAATTCTCTTAGAAATATTGATTAAAGATATCGCACGCCCTGTAATCTTTCACGAAAAGTGTGATCACTAAAGACTGATCTATAGAAAACGTCTAAAACTCAATCACTGTGCGAATAACTATGGTCAGACAGAAAGCAAAAAATAGATAAATAAATACATAAAATAGAAATAAAAAAATTAGAGTGATAGTATAAGAAAATAAAGGAAACAGTTATTATTTTTTCTATTTTAGTATTTAAAAGAGCTTTCTCTACGTCCTTTATAGTAAAATTTTTAGCCATGTCTCTAGTCGTGTTAGTTCTTGATTAGTAGTATATTCCAGCCAGTGACAGCTCTATAAATAAACGCGTACTATTATTGGCTGTTATGAGATTTAACTGATTTTGATTGTTTCTCTCTTTGGTCATATTGAGTCGTCTTCTCTTTTTCATCATTATTCACTCTCTAGAAGCATTGAATTCTCCTAAAGCGTAAAAACTAAATGGCTGTTTACTATTTTACTATCTGAAATGCCTAACCGGACAATTGGAGCAAAGCATTCATACAAGTGTCATCGGAAGGAGAAAGATTAGAAGCTACAGACAATTAAAAAAGGCCTAGTACAAAAATATTCAAAACAGCGAACAGTTTTTTTCTACTATTCTTGTTCTGTCAGTGAATCAACTATTAAATCGGATCCTAGCACTAATAAACCGTTCATACTATAACGGCTCCCTTGTGGCAAGGTTACTTTTTTGTTTTTCGTGTGATTCCATGGCAGAGTCAGCAAAATTTAGTTTTGCTAAATGTTAGAAGACAATTTTTGACATTTTTTTCTGCGCTTATCAAAAAATAAATGACAATTATTCCATCTGAATCCATTCATTAACAGAAGAAAACAACATTATTCGACATATATACTAGCAATGTATTCTGCCATTAGTTCCTACAACTCCTGGAAACTACCGCTATAACTATGCTTCAGTCGACGACAGTCGAAAAATAAAAATATAATTCCAAAGTGATATTAGTACAGAACCACGTAATATTACATAATCTTTGACGAGCCCTCCTGTAACCCGTATAACCTTTCGTGGTCATCTCTCAACACTTATCAAAAAGTGATTTTATTTTATCCGCAATAAACAACATTTTCTCACGAGTTAAATCTTCCAAGGGCGACATCTTTGATATTATACAGAAGATTGTAAAATAATTCACGATAACCCACCAAATTACGTCATTTTTGATAAATATTTTTGTTTCTTTTTCTAAACGTGCGTTGTCAAAAAACAAATTTCCCTTTGCTCATCGTGCTTTCTTGTACGGGCGGAAATTACGCAATTTAAAAGATGGAGTCTTTCGTAGAAAAAAAATGAATTATTATTATAAAAAAATAAATGATAATTAAAATGTCAACAGAAGCACAAGTATAGTTCCTATTGAATAGGTATGCAAAAAGGAATGTGCTTTTCTGACGGCTGTCTCTGACTTAGTCATATATTTTTTATATAGATTCTCGCTAGACGATTGTAAAATCCAAAATTGACGATAGTCTCATGACCTTATTTAAAAAAATGCCGTTTAGATAACATTTATATCTGCCGTAAAAAGATATTTTATTCAACTGAAATTTATCTTGCAAATATATCTTCGATTAATTGCGTAATGGTTGCTTAAAATCATTCCTAAAAATATACTATAATCTTTTGTCATACAGAAGATGCTTTACGTACCCATTTATTCTAGGCTCTCTTTGCTAAGAGAGATAAATGATTATTTATGGGGTGAGTAAGTAACAGGGAAAAGAAAGATAGAAACCGGTGTAGGATGCTGACATGTGTCAGCTACGATATCCCGATTTCTTCTCTACAGATGACGGGCGTCTGACATGGTCATACGCACCGTTACTGGTCATCAGCTACAGCCCTGGTCAGAAGGGTGGTAGTTAGTTGAACTTGCTCTGGTTCCTCATTCACACTGAGTGACCGCGAACTGGTTTTTTGGAGAGCCACAAAGACTAATCGGTGAAATTATACTGTACATCACAACGCAGTGAGTATGCTATCAAACGGATGATCCTAGGCCCTCTGTGCTAAGAGAGATAAATGTTTATTTATGGGGTGAGTAAGCAGCAGGGAAAGTTACGATAAGTTATTAATCTGTTCAATTTATCTCCTGCAATGACATGCTGATTTGTTTTAATACACATTTTTTAATATCCATTGTTTCTTGGTACACTTTTAAACGTTTGCGTTCTCATTTTTTCCCTTACAAAGGGACAGACGACATTTCTGCTGTGTTTATATTCTTATTTGATTTGTAGATAAAACTTTTCTCATACCTTCACTTTTGAAAATAGTTCAACATGGTATTTATGAAACCGGAAAGTGCTCTGAAACGAGCTGATGGTAAGTTCCCGTTCATTTCGCTTCTAACGCTCTTTTCAGCTTATCTCATACTGTTTTATATCTCGTATAGAATTCATTGAAGTCGGTAAAAAGCAACGTGCACTCGAATCTCTATTAGAAGTTGTTAAATCACGACGACATCGTACATGGACAAAAACGCACGAACCGTTGATGGAAAAGTTACTTGAATTATGTGTGGAATTACGTAAAAGTCAAGTGGCAAAAGATGGCTTACATCAATATAAAACAATATCACAGGCGGTAAGCGGTTTATCTTTTTTGCTATGACGATGTTTGTGTGACGTATGTTTTTATGTTATCTCGTTTAGGTTTCTGTCAAGTCGCTAGAAGATGTTATAATGAAATTTTTGCGAAACGGTGAACAAAGATGTATGAATGCAAGACAAGCTGCACAAAGTGCTGTTGTTGATATCGATGATTTGGAAGTATTACAAACACCAGAAAGGTAATATATGGAAATTAATATTTGTCAGTCGAATTATTGCAGCGAACTCTTGTATCTAGTTGTCAAATATGCCACAACTGGTACTTCAATAGAATTTAATCATATCTTGCTTTTTTAGTTTATTATTAAGTGCTGTTTGCGGTGAATCACAACAAGATCGTGCTGATCGTGATCTTTTAGCACCATGGTTAAAATTTGTTTGGGAATCTTATAAACAATGTTTAGATTTACTAAAAAATAATAATCGTGTTGAAAAAATTTATCAGGATGTTGCGCAAATGGGTTTTAAATTTTGTCAATTATATAATCGTCGACCAGAATTTCGTAAACTATGTGATACTATTCGTACACACTTTGTACAATCACAAAAATATTCACAACAAATGTACAGTGTCAATTTTCAATTACCGGAAACGCAAACATTACATCTGGAAACACGTTTGGTACAATTAGATACAGCAATTGCCATGGAGCTGTGGCAAGTAAGTTGCTTCAATTACTGCCACTAACTGTCTACTTAAGGATATTTGTCGTTCAAATTTAAGGGATTATCTCTTGCTTTTCTCGTTCTAGGAAGCATTCAAAGCTGTTGAAGATATTCATAGTTTAACAACAATATCTAAGAAGACACCTAAACCACAGCAATTAGCTATGTATTACAATAAAGTTGCTCTTGTTTTTTGGAAAGCTGGTAATTATGTATTTCATGCCACTACGGTATTAAAACTCTATGTACTACACAAAGAACAGAAGAAAAATATCACAACAGCTGAATTAACAAAACTGTCAACAAAAGCTCTGCTATCTATACTTTCTATACCGTTGCCAACACCACGCACACAAATTGATGAACATTTGGAAACTGAAGACACGTTAAATGAAAAACAAAAACGTTTAACCGGTTTGTTGACACTACAAACGATACCGACACGTGCAAGTCTCATTAAGGATATGATTAAAAATGGTATTTTGCAATTTGTTTATCCCGAATTAAAGGATTTATATGAATGGTTAGAAGTTGAATTTCATCCATTACGTTTAAGTTCAAAGGTTGAAAAATGTATTGAGTTTGTTGAAAAATTAAATCAACCAGAATATTCCCAGTATATGCCAGCACTGAGAGATGTAACAGTTGTCAGATTATTACAACAGGTAGTACAAAATTCAGAATGATAAGAAATATAAAAGTATAAGACAAGCTGTTTTTAGGTATCGCAAGTTTATCAGACAATCGAATTAAAACGTTTTATATCATTAGCACCACCAATTGATAAATTCCGTTTAGAAAAAATTATTGTCGACTCAGCACGTAATAATGATGTTCAAGTTCGCATTAATCATAAATTACAATCCTTATCATTTGGTACGGATTTGACTGCATCAACAACGTCATCGTCATCACTCCGTGGTCATCAACAGCAACAATTGGATTTGGCTCAGGTTGAATCTGGTCCAAATGTACAAAAAATGCCAAATGAGCAGATTCGAAATCAGTTGATAGCTATTTCACGTGCTTTACATTGGGCAAAGGAATTAGTGGATGAGAAAGCAAGTAAAGAAAAACGTGATAAGCTACGACGTGAAATAGCTCAAACATATTATCGTGATGAACAAGAACTACGAAAAGAAATATTGAAACGGCGAGAATTAATTGAACGATTTAAAGAAACAAAAGAGAAAACAAATCAAGATAGAGTATGTATTATGTTTAGTAGCTATCTATCTCATACACATACAATTGCATATGATTTGTGAACTTGTTATATTACCTAACAATTACCGTTGTTGCAAGACAACTTTAATCACATATTCATAAATCTTATCTAGAGGATTGTGGGAACACGTTTAGACAGTTGTGTTTTTATTTAGATAAGATTAGCTGACGATGCGCGTAAACGTGCAATGGTGCAAGCTGTTTTGGATGATAAACATCGAACAGCAGTGGAATTGAAAGCTATCAAAGATAAAGAAGATGAGGAACTCAAAGATAAACAGCATCGTCAGTTGATGAAAATGGCTATTGATAAATTACGTGACAGTGAAATCGGACGTAAAATAATTAAATTATTAACGGAAGCAGAATTATATAAATATGATCCGGCGTCGTTGAATGCCCTACATATTGAGCATGTCATTAAAGATAGTCGTGAACAAAAAGAAAAATTAAAACAACAACATCGCAAAGTTGATTATTTTGTACGTGCATGCCATGAAGAAGAGGTGAAATTATTGAGTATAAAAAGTGAAGATGATATTACAGTGAGACGTGATATATTTAATCGTGAACGAGAAAAGGCACATGAACGACGTAAACGTTTGACACGAATGGATGAGGACAAAAATGAGTTTTTATCGTCCATTAAAGATCGTCGACATGATGATTACTTATCCCAAATGAAAGCGTTTCATCAACGTTTACAAAGAGCAAAAGAGATAAAACTAGAAGAGTTGAGAAAAGAAAATAAGGAAAAAAAACAACAAGATTGGATTAAACGTAAAGAACTGGATGAGGAGCGAAAACAACGCGAAAAACAACAACAAAGTAAGAGCTATAAGATATCGTGATCGACCTTGTTCTTGAGCAAAAGCTAATAGTTCCGACAGTGTCAGATGATGAAGAGTATTGGAACGAGCAAAGAATGGAGTTAGTTGCAAATTTTTGTGTTTCGTACGATATGATTTTTTGTTTTAGTTCAAGAAGACAAAGAACGTATAGAGCGTGACCGGCGTGAAAAAGAACGGTTATTGGAAAGTGATAGGCGAAAACAATTAGATTCTATCGCTCTTAAACAACGAGAGAAAGAGGAAGCTATTGAGAGAAAACTGAAAAAACAGGAACAATCATTACGCGAAGAAAGAAATGAGGTAACAAGAGATAGTGGCGGTGGTAGTGTGGCCAGTCAACCATGGCGACCAACTAGAATACGACCAGCTGAACAGCCCGGCACCGAAAAACAACAACCCCCTGCAGATAATACGGATTCTGGTGGTCCACGTAAAGATGGAGCGGGTAATTGGCGTACACGTGAAATTAAGCGCATGGATAGGTATCTATCTATCACAAAAAGTTTGCGTGTTTGTGGTTATTTTTTTCGTTTTGTTGTAGTTGGCGACATAGTGAAAGTGGTAGTAATAACGAGGAAAATGAATATCGGGATGTAAAACCAGAGGATGATGTTGATGAACGTACTCCACCGCTATCTAAAATCCGTGAACATAGAGATGATCCTCCAAGTCGAAGCTATAGACAGCAGAGACCAAATGCTCCAAGATCAGATGTGTCGCCACCATCATCTCATTATCAAGATTCATCATCCCGATCGAATTACAGGGCACCGCAGCGTCCAGGTGACGGAAGTCCACCCCGTCAGCATCAGGGTAGTGGCGGCACAAGATCATTTGGTGGTGATAACTATCGTCGCACTGGTGAACAACAGGAATTCAGTGGCAGAAGAACCGATAATCGAAGAGCCGAAGCTGATACGAAATGGGGACGAGATCAACCGCCGCAGCAACCTCGACCACAATATCATGATGAACATGATGATCGTGATCGTGACCGCGATCGCGATCGTTTTTCTTCAAACAGGAGAGGTGGAGGTAGGATAAATTACTGTAAAAGGTCAGCTTTTGAACGAAATAAAATAAAAACGTGAAAATGCATGTTTAATGACAATGAAGATACTTACTGTTAGGGTTTACTCATATGATGGCTAATTCAATAGGTCAAGTTTTTTATATGTTCTCATTTTAGGTGGTGGGTTTAGTAATCGTGATAATTTTGGCCGCGATAACAGAGACAATAACCGAGATCATCCAGTTCGAGGCGACAATAGTAGAGATTTTAATCGAGATACAAGACCATACAGTCATCATGATGATCAGCGAGAGAATCGTGGGCCACCACAAAGTAGAAATATGGGTAGTGGTTCAGGAAGATCAGAAATAGAATCAAGTAATTGGAGAGCGAAAGCAGCACCCGCAACCACACCACCAAAGTAAGTGAAATTGGTCGCTTCTCAGTTAGCCACAATAAAAAAAACTACGTTGTTCTTTTAGACGAGACGCGAATAAACGCAATGACGAACCAAGAGAATCTGGTCGAGGAGGTTAGTAATTCTTATCAATAAGGATATGAATGGTGTTACGAAACTTGGCTGCCTTTTTCAGTAGTATGGTCTAAACAATGGATGAGAATTTATTTCATTCCAACATACGTACGAAATTTCTAGAACTCAGAATGACTAAATTCTCTTCTTAGAACATGAATGATCTTTTAAGAAATAGAAATATTCGTATCGTGGAATGGGTACATTTTCTTCTTATTGCTTGCTAAGCCACGCTCTCAAAATTATACAAAACTTTTTATCATATTCTTTTATCATATCAGCGTTTATAATTGAATTTTGTCTGTTTTAGAAGTAGAAGAAGACGGATGGAACGTGGTTGCACGAAAAAAATGAAATCAAAAATATTTCTTGGCAACGTTAATTGTTATATGACACGTGCATTGGTTTTGGGGATGGGCGTATTTTTACTATATTCTATTCTAGTTTTATGTATGAATGTTTTCCTTTCTCTTCATGTGTATGCAGCCGTTCGTTCGTACATCCTTTTTAGCATGCCACTTTTCCTCTCCTACCCTCTTATATGTCTACATCGTTAACTAAGTCTATTTTCGTTCTTAAAGACAATTTTTTGCTCTTGTTTTTTGTTTCGTTATTGATTCTTTACACACAAAAATAAATTCTTCAACGAAAAAAACTTACGGAAGATTATTGATGTTGAATGAGATAACATGATCGAAGTTGAGAAATGAATTAAGTTGCATTAGTTCAACTTTTGATAACGGAAAATACTTTTATAATCGAAGCAGATTATATGCTTGTTATTGACTGTGGATTAGGAAGAGGATCATATGTTGTACTATACCAAAGTAGACAGCTCTCAACTGCTCGTTTATAAGAGCACATACGGTTTACTTTGTATATTTTTAAAAAAATCTTAACGCTCCTTCACAAACTAGTCTATAAAATTGTGATATAAAAATAGACAATTTAAACACGAAACTTGTTGTGTATTCGAACATTGCAGATGTCATTAACTTGTTTAATTCGAAAATCGTTATCGATTCAACTTCTGACAAAACGATTTGGTTCAACGATTAATCTTAAAACAACGACTAAAACTAGTGATGACGATTCTCAAGAAGGCTTGAATTCATCTTCTAAAACGAAAGTTAAATTCGATATGAAAATGCGACAAAAAATTGAACGTTCATCATTCTTATCATTTTTAACTGAAGATCTTGTTTGTAAAGTAGAAAAAACGGTTGAATTAGCCGATAGAATTCAAGAAGTAAATGTCGATAATTTTGAACCATTATTTACATTAATGGAAAACGAACCGTGTCCATTAAGAGCAGATAATGTAAATAATGAGAAAACATTAAGTGTCAAACAAGTACAGATGAATGCATCAGTGGTATACGAAGATTATCTAGTTGCACCAATGATCGGTATACGAGAGTCACAAACTGTAGAAAAATTAAATGAATCTCAGTTGTAAAATTTCTTGTTTTTTTGATATTAAGTAAATATGCGAAATAAGCAAAATAGCCAATGTTCTTTCATTACTTGCGCACGTAATTAAAGTTTGTTGACTTCTTATTTTTCAAGAATATAATCTTTCTCTGGAACCTTTCTAGAATGTAGATGTGAGCTGAAGGGTACCAGATTAGATAGAAAAGTTTGAATTAAAGATTTATATATATATATGAATATGTCAGTCTGATATCTTCATACATACGTTAGTGTTTCTTTGCAATATCTTCTTTCTCTAAATAATACCATTTATCATCAGTAATGAATTAACCTCTGATCAGTACAACATCTGCTTACAAAAAAAATACCGAGACTTAAGATTTTAGCTTATACAGTTTCAAAAAATTATGGTAGCAAAGCTTATATCATTATGTCATATATCAGTGGAATATCTGGTAGAAAAATCTATATCTAGTCTGCAAAAAAATTTAAAACTTAAAATAAAATTTCACCAAAAGGTGGCGGAATATGGGAGCTCTATGTTAAACGTCGAATAAAGCATAAGGGGTAAAATGAGGGAGAAAAATCTCATTTTAAGTGTGTCCACTAAAATATGAAAGTCATTTTAAGTATATAAGTGGCAGCCAAGTGACTGAGAGAAGTGTGAAGGTGCTGCAAAAAATTTTTAAAAAATGACTTAAGTCAAGTCATCGTTGACTCGACTTGACTTGTGACTTGGTCTGAAAAATGAAGCCAAGTCATGAACTAAGAAAATCAGGTTTTTGTGGCGAATATTAGGGTAAAATTCATGATTAGGTCGGGAATTTTAATCTGGTATTAGATAAAAGTGCTCGACTTTGGTCATTTTCCAAAAGCAATTATGAAGACAAAATCGCTGAAAAATCCATTTCTTAATTACAACACAGTAGGCGAGCACTCACGATTCCATCAGTCGTGCCTCAGAGTTGAGAAAGGAGCGAAGTCTGCTAAACTTTGAGCATTTTTCTACGAAAAAAAAATTTCAAGTCATGACTTGGAAATACCCGAGACTTGACCTGGCCTGAGAATATTCTTGTTGACTTGTGACTTGCTCAGCTCTGACGGAAACTAAAAGATTTTTCTACACTAGACTATCGCTTATCGGGTGATGCTTACAAAAACGTTTTGCCACTTAAATATCAATATTCTAAAAAAAGATTTTGCATATTTTCCCTAAAAAAAAAATTCCAGTGCGCACCGGTACGCGTGGCATGCCATCGATCATTGGCACTGGCCGACACCCGTTTCCCGCAAGTGCCGATATATGTATGCCAAAAAGTGCTGTTTTTAAACTTATTTAGCCAGTTTTTTATTATAGCTTTTAATTTTGCATTAATTAAAGTACAGCATTGATATATACCGGTACTACACAGGCATGCCGTAACTGTGCCGCACTGCCTCAGCACTTCTCTTATGAGAGTGAAGAAATTAAGACATTCGAAACATTACAAGTATACTATGGTGTTTATATAGACGGACGTCGACAAAACAATAATTAATTGAAAAAAAATTGGCACTGGTGCGCCGGGTGCCGATAAAGTAAGAAAATTTATGATATATCGGCACTTTTTCGGCACCGGTGCGCACCTCTGCCAAAGAAAAAGCATCAATCCGCACTGATGCATACTAGTGCCGAATAAGTGCCAGTAAACATTATTTTTGCAGGATTGTATTGGCAATTGACTTTTCATATTAAAATAAATCTTTTTCAAAAATTTCAAATGCAAACCATAATGGACTGACTGATGAATAATGAAAAGATTCACAATACTTTTTCGACATAAAGATAGAATCTTATTTGATATATTGCTCCTACTCATGATCATTCAGTTGACAGCACATGTTAAAATGCAAAACTATAAAAAAATGTTCAGTTTTTAGAGAAGAGTCATGCATGATATACTTCTTTGAAAATATCGATACTGGATTTATGCTGAATGCTGTTTAAACTGCTCAGAGGCACACCTATAGATTAGTGTGGGGAGTAAGAAATGAACTTGATCTTCTATGGTCGATAAATTGGCTTGAATAGCGAAATTATAATATACATCCGATCTAAAAACACAAGAGGTATTGGTCTTCTTTATGTTTTTTTAAGATAAAAAAATATGTTATTAGACGAAAAACAGCAAGAAATAGAATTATCGTTTGTTGAACGTATTTATCAAACCTTTATCAATGTACGCAAACGTCTAATTTCATTATCAGTTTTATTTAAAGAAAATGAAAAAGTTTATTGTAATGATTCAGATTCGGACGAAGAAATGTTTATGGGACCATTTCCATCAGATAAAGAAGAAATTGAAAAATGTTTAATAGATGTCGATCGAATTCTGGAACATTTAGCGAGTACAAAAGATTTGCAAGAACAATTTCCTTCGTTTCCATTATGTAAAGATGGTTGGACAATAAGGCGTTTTGTAGACGTAGCAAATTTTGATCCAACGAAACGGCGTAAAACAGTGCTAAATTGGATAAAACTACAAACACTTACGGCGTGTGAAGATGCTCAGAAGAATAAATATTCATTGCGAAGAAATTCATATTCAACTCGACAAACGGTAAGCTACATCATAAGCGTAACAACACATTTTATTGGATAAATTTTAAATGATTCTAACTGTTTGCTAAGATTATGTGTCTTAATTGATTCATTTAGATTGAGAAAGAACTGCTATTTGATCATGAACATGTGAATGGTATTAATTTTTTAAGTATTTCATCAGTCCCAACAGCAACAATAACAACAACAGACGAAATTACGCTATCACCAACTAATAACGTTTATGATTTAAATCTCCTAGATTTACCAAATGAAATTCTCATTCACATATTTTCTTATTTGACACCGTGTGAATTAGTACCACAATGTGCTTTAATTTGTCGAAAATTCTACACTATTATTCTCGATCATTTATGGACTAAATTAGAATTAAGAAATTTAATATCTGTTTATGATGTTGCTTGTCTGTTACAGTCTGTACCATTGTTAAAATCTTTAACATTTGTTGAATGGAATGAATTAAGTCCCATTACATGGTGTATTTGGCTTCATAGTATGAACGCTCAAATTCGTTCTATACGTTTTCAATCAACAACATTAAATCCAATATGTGTTGCATTACTCGTTGAACTATTACCAAATTTTGATACAATTATATTTGATTATCAAAATAAAGCATTTGATAAGTTCGATCTTCTCTTAACATTACTTGCCGATAAATCATCGTTAAAACGAATAACAGCATCATATCAATTGGGTATCTCAAATTTTGGTATCTTACAATTAGTAACAAAATTACCAATATTAATTGAATTAAATTTACTCTATGTTGAAGCGATTAATGATGAGTAAGTGTTTATAAAACAAAAAAAAACAAAATTAGAAAATAAATGATAAATTTTTTGTTTAATAATAGAACTGTACGTATCTTATGTGAAAAGCACAAAGATCATTTACAAATATTAAAAATTGATGGTGCTCAATTAACGGATAAATCGTTGATTTACATTGGAAAATGTAAATTATTAAAAGCATTAATGATCGAATTTTGTAGTGGAATGAACGGTGAATATTTTTCTGTTATTGGAGTAAGTTAATAATTATGTATCGAAGTTATATAAATATTCAGTTGAATAAATAATTTCTTCATTAGACTACTGGTATTCATGAAGCGATGTTCTAGTGCCCAACAGTTGAGTGAACGATTTTTAATGTGTCTATATAAATCTATTCAATTTTTGAATAGATTTTGTACTTCTCGTGAGACGGGAGAGATCAGAGTCATGAAAGTGGATGAAAAGAATAGAATTCAAAAAAAAGCTGAAAATCTAGGAGATGAAATAGAGTTCAACTACAAAAAAATACAAGAAAGTCATTATGAAGAACTTTTCGACTACAGTTAAAGGAAGCGAACGTGTTGAAAAAAGTTCAACATCGCGATAAAATGTATATAATTGATCGGTTAAATGTCGGGTCATTCAAACGTCAGTTAATGATCTGAATTATAACAAAACATTTTGTTTATTTTTAGGATCTTTCTCAATTAGAAGAACTTTGTTTATCAAAGTTAACACTTATTCCCCTTCAAGCGTACGAATCAATATTTTTTGATCACTTCTTTCCTCATATGAGTGTATTAAAACTAGGCGAATGTCAATGTATAAATGATGCTTGTGTCGAATTAATTGTAAAAGCGTAAGTATGAAACACAATATTTTCTTTACAATTTTCTATTACTTTTTTATTAATGTTATTTTTAGATGTCCAAACTTGAAAGATTTAACATTAGCATGGTCACCCGATATTACAGACATTGGATTTGAAACAATATGTATTGGATGCAAAAAATTAACGAAATTATCTGTACTTGGATGTTTTCGAATTGTTGGTACGTGTTTGAATGATGTACCAGACAAATATTTAAAATATATCAAACATCTTAATTTTGAACAATGTAATCATACGAGTGATGAATTATTAACTGATTTATATAAACGTAAAAATGATTTATTTATTATTAATTATTATGGAACGTGTGTTGAAACTGATGAAAATTAACAAGACAATTGAATAAATTAGAATTAGATATGCTGCGCTCTCTCTTTTTCTCCCTTTTTTTTTTGCTAATATATGTTGAGTTTTTATATGAATTTATTTTGTTTTTTGTATATTTATTTCAACAACAGATCTAAAGCATTTAAAAACAATGATAAGTCTGTAATATGCTCTGTGAGTTTATTGGTTTTGACTATCAATAGTACATGATACAAACAGTTACCAGAATATGCCAATATGCTATTATCTATCTCGGTCATATGTTGACATTCATGTCTGTACAAGTTTCGAATGTTTTAGTTCTGATCGTTCGATGAAATTTTAAATAATTATAAAAAAAACACATCTTAAGTGAAGTGAAACGAAAGCGCAATTAACTTGCCTTTCATCTTTTATTGTTAATTTCTACACTTTTTTTAAAATTTGTAATAAAAAAAAAATACTTGTCCACACAGAGAAACTCACTAAAAAGAAATTTAGCTTTAAACTAGTTTACTAAAAAGATATTGTACAAAAAAACATTTTATTTTCTTGCATCTCTCTTAAACGTAAAAACCTGTTCACTAAAATACAAACGAGAGAATAAAAGTCCCACCAATTAAGGACCAAAACACGAAAAACGCTTCTTGATTCTCTAAAAATCCTCAATTTGACAAAAAGAGATAATTGAAAAATCGGCGCCGGTCAAGGCCATTGACATCGCCGGTCATTGAGCCCATGTATCTAGGTGTCTAGTTTAAAATAAAACAAACCCGAACTCTCTAGCTTGAAGTATATTAAAAAATCTTGGGAAATACTTCAGATGTAACTCACATGTGGAGAAAACGCTGTATAAAATGCTCAATTTTAGGGCTTTTAGGAAAATGCCTGTAACTTTTTAATGCAAGGTTATACAGAGTTGTGTGATGTCTTATTTTGATTAGAAAAGTTTGCTCTACAATCTACATGTTGAGAAAAACTGTAATTGCATAAGTATTCAAGAAAAAACTATTGTTTGAAGATCCAGTCTTTCGGAGCGCCTAGAAAATTTGATCGAAAGCCGCGAAAAATCATTTCTGTAACCGAAAGCGATATAGATTCTGAAAGTAGGCACTTCGGGCTATCTTTCCATGTCCTTATCCCACAATGGATTTTTTGTCCGAGGTTCGTTGTTTCTGAGGGGGACGGGCCTTAAATTGTTTTCTTTTGTCGTGTGGCATAAGTTTGTCACTTATCAAATTTTGTTAAAATATAATTCTGGATTCAAACCTGCTTCTATATTTTCAAACTTTGTTACAATCAAAAAAACAAGAAAGTCCTATCCGTTTATAAATACAGTACATTCTGTTGGTGTTTGAGTAACATTCGCTGAAAAGGAGACAGAGACCTGTAGTTTTTAAATATCTTATAGAAGAGATATGTATGGAAAGAAAAAGATCTCAAACACTAACTACCGATGTTGTATCGAATCGGTCTCAGGAAATGTAAGTTGATGATCCATGAAGAACTTATGACTTTTCCGTCCCGACGAACGGATAGAAATCAGCAGATTGTCTTCTAGTGATCTACGTAACTTCGAGAGCTCTATCTTCGAGATTTATCTGGTAATGTTCTAATCCTAGTTCAAGTGCGATTTCAAAATTGAATAGAAAGTACTTTGGTGTTTTGGAGGTTTTCTAGAAACTTTTGGAAGCAGATATTATTTACTTATTTTGAGTAGAGAATCAGGTTGGACAGGTAAAATAGAGTGTATTTTGATACTCTGAATAAATTTGGACCGATTCTTTTTAGTAACGTATAAATTTTTTAGTTTTTAATGGGAATAGTTCATGAATCATTTCATCTACTATTGGTTTTACTTTTCTTCTAAAATCAAACATTACTAGTCCTGAGAACGTTACTCAAATACATTGTATTTAGAAACGAATAGTGGTAGAGATTGATGATCATTTAAATCAAATCTCGTCCGTTAAAAAAATCAGTTTGTCAAGTCATACAAATTTTCAAAAATTCGGTAAAAGAAAAAGCTTCACAAACCAATTTGTTTTGAGACTGCGGTTTTTCCGTTCCGTTATTCATTTTGCCTGTCCTCAATATGTATGTAATAAAAAGGCAGAAAAGAAAAAGAAAAGAAAGCTCAATCATTATCGATATATTTCTGAACAAAATAGTTATCCTTGTGACTATAATTACCCAAACACTTTTTCTTTTAAGCATTTTAATTTGTTTGATCATATAATTATGTTCTGATTCTTTTTTGTTTCCTTTTTCATGGCTGTTTGAAACAATAGGTGTCACGGTTGAGGTCACACTGGTATTACTACTTTTTTCTATAACACATATTCGTTCAATTCCTCTGTGATTATTCATTATTAGTATTGACCATTTTGAATTTACTACAGCCAGACACTAACAAGTCGTTCATTCAGTGAGTATTAAAAACGATTTTTTGATAGAACATATACGAGGAAGTAAAATGTTCAGTGATCATACCAATATAGATAATAATTACAACAGTAGAGTACAATCTCAACATTATTCATCTTTTACTCCACCTGAATTTATCCCACTATATACTGATCTACAATTTAACAATAAACCTTCTGAAATGTTTTATGGACGAAAGACAGATTCACAAAGGAAAAATGATATTTCAATCGTTATGGAAGTTGAACATTCACCTATATATCCATTTGATAATTATTCTCAAGAAAATCATTCTTTTTCGAATAAGTCGTTTGTTAACGAGAGATTCAATAATCATTACACTAATTCATTATCAAAATCAAATCCAAAATGTGAAACAACAATTCAAACAGGTCTAAACGAAACTACACCTAACGTCCACTTACTTCAATCATTAATGGCCTATGCCAATAGTTTTCAACTAGATTCATCTGTCGGTCTTTCATTACATGATAATGAATATACGAACAGAAAATCGTGTACTAGACGTCGTGCCCAATCTCATTCATTTGAAAATACACTATCATTTCGTAATAAAAGTTTTGATGATTTATCAAATAACAACAATAAAAGAAGACCCGTTGCATCCTTGAAAAAACGATGTTTATCAACGGAAGAAAAACTTGATAATGTTACACATAGGCAACATGTTTCTTCAACCACTGATCCACAATTTTGTTTTTCTACAATAAAAATGACCCCATCATTAACTCAACTACCTTTTGATGATCATAAAAATATGACTGGTGGTACTAGTGTTGAATGGGGTTATTTGACAGATGCAGATTTATATGTTGAATCATATGATTTTAAAACACCGGCTAATGAATATTTTAACATACCAACAACGTCTCATATTGATCAATCAAATAAAGCTTATTTTCAGCATTTGAATGCGCTTTCAAATATGACAAATACCATTCCTATGATGCCCGATAATGAATCGGTTACCACAATTGACAATGACTTAACATGTACTAATTTACCATCACCAATACGGCACAAACAGCAACAAGTACCATCATCATCATGGATAACTAATATTCAACAAGAACATACTAACAATTCGTTGGAGAGTGATACATCATCACCCATCATAATTCATAGAAATACCAAAGATTATGTTATAAAACAAGACGTGGCTATACGTTTTCTTCGTCCGCCAACACCACCATTATCTGGTCCCATTATTATTCGTGAAATTAGAGAGAAATCCACACGTATCCCATCACCCATTATTATTCAAGAAGGATCTGTAAATTCCAAAACACCATCGCCAATCATTTTTCGTGAAAGACCACCGGAGCCACCCGAAGTCAAAAGAACACATATAATTTACAAACACATACCAGCAAAAAGAAGCCAGCGTCCACCAAGTAAGTACATTGATACCTTTGAATTTTAAATTAATTTTATTCTCTTTTAGTTATTATTGAACGTTTACCCATTTTACCCATTAGAAAACCACCACCAATTGTTATCGAAAAATGGCTACCATATCCTGAACAAAAACGTAAAGTTATTTACGAAAAAGCATCACCAACATCTAAAAAACCTCGTTCAAAAAAATTTATTATTGAATATAAAAATATGAATGTTATTGTGGATAAAGTTGTTAGACATATTGATGGTATAAATAAAACTGATCCAACGACATATGTTAAACAGCATGCTGGCAAATTACATTCAAATGATAGTTTAGATGAATTACTGGAAAATGTTGTAGAAGTATCAAATTGTACAAAAATGGTAAGGAGAAATTTTAATAATCATAGTTAATATTGATCACACCCTCTCAAGGTTTTTGTTCTTAAATTTATTTGTTTTCGTTTACAGATTAATAGACACAATGATAAACCGAAAACTACTCAGAGGTTTTCTGATGAAAAAACGTTCTACAGCAATCAATTATTTTAACGGTGAATAAGAATACTTATAACTTACAAAGATGTATATAAACTACAAAGTCACAGCGAAATGAAAGGACTATTTTTGGTTTTCTGAAGTTTATTTAATAAAACTGGTGACATTCGTTTACAAAAATTACTATATGCTACTTTTAGCGGATTGTCAGACGTAGACGAGACCAACATCCTTCTATCATTCATTCATTCATTCATTCTATTCAACTTTCACATGGCACAGAGTGTTCATATGTAAAATTTCTGAACATGTAAAATTTTGTTGTTTTTCATTATTTGTCTATAATTATAAAGGTGCTCTAATTGACTTCCTGTACTTTAGGTTTGATACTATAATATCAATATCTATTGCTGAACGTTGAATATCTTATGGGTATTATGTTTTATATAGTCGAAAAATGACCCATTTTCAATCGATCATATTTGTTATTGATGTGTGTGACCCTACACCTGAATAGAGAAAACTGATAACAAAATCACTGTAATAATCATCGCAACATTCTGACAAAATGTAATAATAATTAAAAATACTTTCTTCGCCATAACCTTCCTAAGTATCCACTGTCTTTGAAACAAAAGTTAAAATAGCTATTCGATTTAGCCGTCGGTTTCTCTAAATCCTACTTTAAAAACTGATTTAAAACTCAAAAAGACTTCTTGCATTCGAAACACTGACCGAAACACTGACACCAATTCTTATTTCTGAGGTGAATAGAAACTATTAATAACAGTGTTAGTATACTACTCAATATCGTAGTAGTAATAATATTATTAAACCAATGTTTGTGTGTAATCTGAACAATTAGATCTTAAATTTATAATTATTACAATTATTATCGAAAAAGCAGAAAATAGCCCCTCCTGCAGCTTCTAGCCCTTCCTGCAAATTCTATTCTTTCATTTCTATTTCTATTCATTTTGAATTGGGTTTAAAATGAGTACCAGATAACTGACGAATTCCTATTATCTAACCGTGTTTCAACTGAAAATATTATCGCAAGGGTTTAATTTTTAACAAAAACAGCTAAAAATATTAAATAGTCAAATTGAATTATTTCCTCATGATTATATCCTCAATTATTGTTTATCCATCGACAGAAAGTTAAGAAATTTATGTATAAACATGTAATGAATGGCAAACAGGATGCAGAAGCAATTTATGAGAAAAAACTTTCAGATATACACGGTGCAACAGTTAATCATACGAAATCTAATGTACTGATCACAAGGAAATTAATTCACCATCTGTCCACCAGAACATTAGATGTTCATGAGACAAAATTATTAAGTCGAGGCTAGAGATTTTGTGGCTACGAAGCCAAAGCTTTGGTTTATAAGCCTAAAAGTGTCGCAGTGAGTATACAACATCTATCTTCAACTGTGGTGTAAACTTCCGACTCCTAGTTGATCATTGTCGTGAGCTAGTAATTAATTATTATTAATGGCATTTTCATTAATTAACTCATATCTCCGTCAAAAAGGCATATGGGCCCAAACCAACTTGGAGTTTTTCACTACTGACTATTCCCTACATGATGAAAATAGTCTGAGTCGAAAAGTTTTTAATCACCTCGAGAGGTTCCCTCGTGAGATACTTTTTTTGCAAATCACACTCAGTTTTAGCTGTCTCCTTTGATGTTGTCTGATCTTACAAAGCCAATTGGGACGAATTTGTATCTCAGTTAGGAAGCTACAGATTTTGTGTTGATAACAGGATAACAAAAAAATTAGAAATAAAAACAGACATTGAGCGTATAATGTATAGAATTAATGAATGTAATAAAGAAAAAAGAATTTAAACTAGGGATACATACATAATCAACCAAGAACAATAGCTGATCAATTAGCTTATAGAGTTGATCAACCGACGTTTGAGCGCCCGACATTTGAGCGCCCGACATTTGAGCAATAACGCCTGTTCAGCACCAAGTGCTCACCCTCACGTGTCGGCCTCACCCCCTGTGGGTCGCTCAAGTGTCGGTCGCTCAAATGTCGGGGTCGTTCAAATGTCGAGCGCTCAAACGTCGGTTGACGCTCGGGCGCCACAGGACAAAATTAATCATGAGACAACCGGACAGAATAAAAACATTAGAAACAAAATCAACGATGGGACAATGTGACAAAAAGAATGAAAATTCTCATGCACGAGCATTGCTTGTGTAAGAGGCATGGTCACACAAACCACTCACTATTTTCCATGAGAATTTTCATTTCAAAATGTCCCGTGTCCTATGCATTGAAATGAATAAGGATTAGCTGAACTAATGGTAAATGCTATTCGATATGAACTTATTTCAATCTGTGTATCTGATAGAGTTTAACGCTTTATCAGTAGCACAATAAAGTGTAAAATAACACGGAATAACATATAAAATTAAAAAACATATCATTATAATGATACAATTTGAGACAAATTTATATATAAATTTGTCTAGTCCAAACTGGAATTCCAATCTGGTCTTAATTCTAATATTGGCTGCGACGTATACATGGAAATTACATTTGATAATGTCTCTTGAGCTTTATTAATCTTATTAATTTATCAATTTATCATCGAACGCAAGTGCAAACTGAAGTTCTGTTTTATGTTAAAGAGTAACTACAATAAAGTTTGCGTGAAAGGTAGATCTTAAGTTATAACTTATAAAACTGTAAAGAGCTGCTGGATTTTTAACGTATATTGTTGTTGTTTCCTGTCCATGTCGTTAAATTGGAAAGAAATAGCTGATTAAGCGTAATTATCAGCCCATTTATCTTACACTTAATCACGATTTTTAAGCAGAAGTTTATCCTGATTAAGCGAGATTTTAGAAAAATTGACAATTATCTGCAATCTCGGAAAAAGTCATCTATAATATATTGTTCATTTTCTAAAACTGCGCAATCTCAGCGTAAGGATAAATGGGCTGAATAATTCAGAAGGTAAACTAGTTTAGTGACAGATTTCATATCAACATATCTATGAGCAGTTATTATTAAAACTAGAAATAGTCTGATAGGTACTTCTATTTAAAAGGCATTTTTTGTTAGTCGACTTTTAGGCTGACGGTAACGGTGAAGCTAATATCATCCTCTATTTGTGTTTAACGCTCATATTTCGTAGTGATTATATCTCAATGTTGTTCTAGAAATGATTCAAAACTTGCGAAGAAACGAGCTCAACAGTTAACGTCACCTAGCTGACACATAACTGGCTGGCAATGAACAAATCCACACAATGAATGAGTCACTTAATGTCGACGGATTTACACTAGTTTCTCTCTGTTTTTATGTTATTACTTTAATTTAGTATAATAAATGCAAAAATAAAAATTTTATTTTTCTTACCACTGTGAGAAGAACAAATGAAAAACTCTTAACAAAGAACGAAATATTCGAGTTTATTTCATTTTACTGGTTCACCAAACAAACAAAATGTTTTCAAAGATATTTTTAAATGCTTGCTATCGTAATTTGAACAGAGTAAAAACACTTCATTTATCAAACCGTGAAGTGATAATTGCTTTGAAACGTCCGACGTTATTTATTAATCGCCGATATTTACATAATAATCCATTACTAAAGCAACAACGTCCATCACTACGTCGATATAAACGTTATACTTTATTAACTGTGATCGGTGTAGGTGTTCCACTGGTCTATTTGATTTATACTCGAAAGTGGTTTTCATTTTTCAACCGTAAAGTCTTTGATAATGAAAATGAGAATAATAGTATAGAATCTGTTTCACAAGATGAATTAGACAGTCTGGGAAATCAAACAGAACAGATATTAAATAATGAATTATACTCGACGGACTCATTCACATTTCTTGTGTCAATTCGATTATTTTTTCGTACAATCAAATTAGTCATGATATTTACACCAGTTTTGATATTTTACTATGTTCAACTCTATCTGTTTCCAAGTTTATATGATAAATGGTGTACAACATTAAAACATTCATTTGAATATTGTGGACCCTGTTTCATTAAACTAGGTACTACGCTCCTCCCTTGTGGATCTACTTACATACATGCACTTACCCAAGCATCCTCGTAAGTTTTGTCTATCGTTCGTGGCTTTTTTCTTAACTCTTTCCAGCCGGCTATTTTAAAAACACCAAAAAAGTGTTAGGCATGTGGTAACATTCGGCTGGAAAGGATTAAGTAAATCGAGTACTTAAATTGCTTTATCTTCGTGTCAAGCACTTGCCCGAGTAACCCACTAGTATCTGTAAGAGATTGGACAAGTAAATTAAGTATCTGGTGAGTTGAATATACTTCGCAACCGGTTGTCAAGCACTCAGAGAAATTTGAAAGTAAACAAGTACTCACTTGCAGGTACATCCACTAGGGCTTTTAATTAAATTAAAAACAATAAAGCAAGAAACGAAAGATGTCGGTGTCAGTCAAAAATGATATGTCATCCTCCTAGCTTTTGAACAGATCCTCGAGTCATTAATACATTTTTAGGGTTCATCCACGCTTAGTGTCTTTACTACCTACAATAGTTTTTCTCACTTTTCTGCTGTAATTTGCATTTTTTATTATTATATTTTAGGTCAATGGATGGCGACCAGACCAGATTTATTTTCTGCCAAGTTTTGTGAAATATTTAATCAGTTACATTCAAATGCCCCACAGCATTCCACAAAAGAAACATACAAATTACTGAAAGAAAACAACATTAATGTGAATGATAAAAATCAAACAAATTTTTTAAAATCACCATTGGCTAGTGGTGCTATTGCCCAAGTATACCGTTGTAATGTGAAAAATTTTGATTGTATTATGAAAGTCCGTCATCCAAATGTACAACGAGAAATCTATTATGATTTGAAAATTTTAAATTCATTAACATCTCTGCTAACTAAGGTTATATCGAAAAAAACATTTCAATGGTTGAATATCGAAGATAATATTCAATCGTTTACTAAAAATATGTTATTACAAACAAATTTGTTGATTGAAGCCAAAAATTTAGAGATATTTGAACGAAATTTTGAAAAATATGCTAGAAATATTCGATTTCCCCATTTGTACAAACAATTACCATTGACTAAAGATATTTTATTTCAAAGTTATGAAGATGGTCTATTATTGAATGATTTTGTAAAACAATGTCAAGATCAACGAATTAGAAAACGTTTAGCATATTTGGGCGTAAATGCTTTTTTGAAAATGTTATTTGTGGACAATTTTGTACGTATGAAAGAGAGCAATTAATAATTAATAACAAAACATGAGAAGTTATATTAGTAGCAAAATACAAAGTCGGAATCTCTCTGGATCCTACATAAAGTGTGATGAACGCAGCTTCTGATGTATTCAATGTGCCGTTTTTTCAAATTAGGTTTTTTTGTCTTTTTTAGGTTCATGCTGATCTTCATCCTGGTAATATTTTAGTTCGTCTAGAAGATGAAAAAGTACCACTGAATTCTACTCTTCCTCCATCGAGAAAGGAACCGGTTATTATTTTGTTAGATGTTGGTCTAATATCATCGTTAAAACGTAAGGATAAAAAAAATTTTTATGATTTATTTCGTTGTATAGTCAATTATGATGGTGAACAAGCGGCACAATTAATGATGGAACGTGCACCAAATGCTAGTATGATTGATGAACAATCTAAAATTGGTTTTCGTCGTGATATGTCAAAATTAATTGAACAAGTTTTAAATACACCGTTAAAACAGTTGGAAGTCGGTATTATATTAAAAACTGTATTAGATTTAGGAAAACAATATCAAGTTAAAATGGATTCAAATTTTACCACAATAGCATTGGGTACAATTATTATTGAAGGCATGGGCAGACAATTAGATCCAGATTTTGATTTTGTAGCAGCAGCTAGACCATATTTACAAAAAGATTTTACACTAGTTCAAGCGTACTTAAATGGCCTATTTAAGCGAAATGTGATCAATAAACAATGGTGGAAATTTTGGGACAACAAAAGAATAGCCGAAGGAGAGAAAATCTGAATGAATATATTTAGAAAAAATCCTTTAAAAGAATACTATTTATATCACATTCATTTTAAAAAGTACTATTACCGATCTGCCAACCTACTCTAGTTACTTAAAAAATAAAATCTAGAGTAAGCGTATATTTTGTTTCTAAGAGATCGTAAATTTTCAAAATTGAATTAGAGGTAGTACAAGTTATATTTTAATTCAACCAAGTATTATGAGTTGTTAGAAAATTGAACACATCAAGACTTAATTATTGATGGAAAAATTATAATTTATGATATTCTATTCATAAAGTCAATGGTAGTTCGTCATAACACTTTGTATATACTGAGACGCATAGACTTTTAAATAAGATCTTTTCCAAAATCTAAATAGATTTTTTAGTGGAAATTTCAAGAACAAGGTGAATTGAGGTTCCCTTGTGTCACTAGACCAACGAGTGTGTTTGTGTAGAAAATTCTGTTTTTTTTTGTAATCAACTTAGGCAATTCATTTCTGTTTTTTTGATTTTTGATTTATTAAAATTTACTAATATCGATTGCGTCATAATGAATGAACCTCTCAGTATTTTCTATTTTTCTCGTGTTTCTTTAGAACCCTAAGATGGTGTTTTTTTTAAAGGGTGCGCCGCAAAATACTCTACAAAAACCATACTTAAACTTTAATTTCAGAACTTCAATCAAGAAAACTACACAAATTATACGATAGACGAAAAAATGTAAACTTTGTAAACTCAAAAACGATTTTCGTGTGTTAACGTTTTGAAAGTAAGAAAACCTCAATCAGCCATCATGTAGCTCTGACTTCGCTTTATCTTTTTTATTTTCACACCAAAACCCATGGAGAAATCACAATTTTTTTGTCGGTTGTCACGCACGCATTTCTTCATTAACTTTTTAAATTTTGGGTATAGCGGTGCTTTGAGTAAAAGTCCCATAACTCCATCAAAAGAAAAGCTTTTTTTAGACACCAATCTTAGAGTCCTATAGAAACATGAGAAAAATAGAAAATACTGATAGGCACATTCATTATGACGTACTCGATATATGTCGTTAAACTGTTTAGTTTATTCTATAGTAGACGTTTTTCTTTTGCGTGACGCAAATATTTACTTTTTTGGCTTATTAATAGTCAATAAAATAAAGTAGATTTTCAATATTCTTTTTTAAATTAACAGCAGCCGTAGACTAAACTAAAATCTATTTTATTAAAAAAGATCTAACGTTTCGACTCTTCATAGAGTCATTTCAAAGAATATTACAGAACATTACTGTACTTTTTTGAAAATGACTCTATGAAGAGTCGAAACGTTAGATCTTTTTTAATAAAATAGATTTTAGTTTAGTCTATGGCTGCTGTTAATTTAAAAAAGGATATTCTAATCAAATTATTGGCTCTTAATCGTTTTAATGTAGATTTTCAATCTTCAACAGGTATGTTAAACAGGAAGAATTTATCAGTTAACAAGATGGTATAAATGAGAAACGAGTGAGCAGTATAATATTTTTCACGTATTCCAAGCTCAAAGTAAACAATGTTGAGATCTCCTTTTTAAATTGAAGATTACCATGTATATAATTGCTACGTGTGTGTCATTTTTCTATAAATTCTAGATTTTTGTTTGTTGAAAAAATGAAATTTCGTGCAAAATTACTTGATCAAGCATCAATTACACAATTCACACGTAAGCATCCTATCATCTATTAATTGTGAGACAAACAATTATATATTAATTATTGATGTTCTAGGAATATTAACTGGAATATCAAAAGTAGCCAAAGTGGGCGTTTTACGTTTAGTATCAGATAAAGTTGTTTTTGTTTTATGTGATAAAATGTTTGGTGGTGGTGTTAGTATGTACACTGAACTTGAACCTGTAAATATAAAATACATTATGTTTTTGTTCCTCTTTTTTTATATCTTGTTTATTTAAGAATCGTTTTTTTGATAGTTATACAATGGAAGGTTTATCAATCGAATCAAATGAAATATACATGGAAATTACATTTGATGATATTGTTCGAGCTTTTAAAACAGCTCAAAATGCAAAAGTAAGAAAAACAAATGTGACTATTTGTCTATGTCATAATAAAAAAAACATTCATTTTATGTCATTTTAGTCATTTAAAATACGTTTGATGAAAAAAAATGGTGCACCTTGTTTGACAATCGATGCTGAAGTAGTATGTATTTGTTGATTTGAAAATTATAAACAAACAGTATCTATTTTATAGATAATTTTTCTTAGACATCAATTTCTCTTACATCACGACAATTGACATGTGATATACCAATACATTTAATTGCACGAAAAAATTGGAATGATTTTCGAGAACCATCAATGCCAAATTATGAAGTACGTAGAATTCCTATTCATTTAAAATATTATACTTAGATTTTGATTACACATGAAAGAAGTTGCTATATAGAACGTGACAAAAACTTTTGAATTGCTCTAAATAATTCTTCAGTATAAATAATATCTCTGTATATAGTAGCATCTTCGAAATGGTTAACTCTATTAATCAATAAAATAATGTATTGTAAAAAATAAACTATATAGACAATATTTTTAACAAACTGACGTTACCTACATTTCTCTTTAGAATTGAAATTTGAGACTATGTCTGATAGATGATTATGAGAAAAATTTGACAAGTCCGACATGAAATAGATTCTTGAAGGAGCGCTTTCTATATAACAGCTGATCATACCCTTTAAAATAAATCGACTACTAGACTAAATTTCGGATAATTGTTTGAATACAGCAGTAGCATTACTAAGATTAGGTAGACAAATATCGAAAACAAAATGTCGATACAGCGATATTACCGCGAACGATTGTTTATTGGAAAAGACCAATAAATGAGGCCACTTTTCTATTTTGTAAATCATGTTTTCAAACTTAACTGAAGTTAAGTGGTGACTAGTCATTATCTGACACAGTCACAAATATCTAGTAGCGCATCATGAAAATATATTTTGTGTAAAACTACTTTTCGAACTCACTCTCACAATGCCCTTCCCCCTCCCCATCTCCCGCGACATGATATATAAAATACAAAACCAGGCTCATTTAGTCTTCTTTTCTAATAAACGAGTCTTCGCGATAATGTCGTTCGCGATATTGTCGGCACAAAATGAAAATTATACGAATGTGTTGGTACATGTATGACTCTAGCTCTTCGTTCTCACTCATATGCATTTTTATTTTATTTTTCATTGACATGTATTCGAATTTTACCTAATAAATCATAAATTTAATTTATTCATGCTCCCGTTTTATTTTTTCTTCATCAGCTTCGACATTTTTTTTCGGTCGACATTTGATTTTCAACATTTTTTTGTCGACATTTTACCGTCGACGTTTGACTACTTCCCCGAAAAAACAATCTACTCATGAATTCTGTTATGTTAGATCAGCACTATTTCATTTGATTTGATACGTTTTACTGTTAAGCAAAAATGGCAATTTTATAATTAAAAACGGTATATATATATACAATATATAGAAGAAAAAAAAAAGTGATATTCACGTCCTATAAAAATAGAAATAAAAAAATATAAAGTAAATTATTAGTAAGTTTTGTTTTAATCGACTGTTTGCTCTACTTGGCGTTGGAACTGTTGATACTTGTATAACATACCGTTCATTTGGTAAACATATTTGAAAACAGTTTAACTTTTTACATTCTTGACTATAATAGATATATTGTTCACGACAGGTATGTTTGGATTCAGAACTAATAGATGATTCATTTGATGATGATTTTTTCAAATTTAATGGTATTTTTAATCCAGTGACTATGGTGGTAGAATTTTTTCTTATAGCTGGCATTGGTGGTTGTTGTTCATAGTGATATCCACCGCGACATTGTGTACCCGTATAAATAATTGATTTTTGCTCATTTAATAAATAATTAAATGTACAATTACAGACTAATGGATTATTATCAACTTCAATTGTTGATCGAGAAAAATTGTTGAATACACACGGATTAAATGTTTGAAATTGATTTGATTTTAATTGTAAATATAATGATGATGATTGAGGATAACGACGGTTTAGATTAAAATTTTGATTTAAACCATAAAATGTACATAAGTCAAT
>CAJNOQ010001281.1:0-33618 GCA_905250885.1 Didymodactylos carnosus
AAGAAAAAACTTTGAGTAGTAGTAGGGGAAGAGTAACAATTGTATTTGGCAAAAAAGTGGCTATTTGACTAAATAAAATATTCCGCTCATTTTGATAAGATGGGCAATGCAGTATATAGTGTTCAATGATCTCAATCTCTCCACACTCACAAAAATAATCATTTGTTAAGCTTCGTTTGTGCAAATCATAACTTAGCTGTTGATTTAATTAAACACTGTTTATACTATCTGCATGGCTTGTACTCCATAATTGCAATGCGTACTTAGGGACGTAGAAAATGGATGTGATTAACTCCCATTCTACTTTTTAAGACTTTTGTTTTTCTTCCAGCAAAATGTTTTTTAAAATGCAAAACCGCTCCTTTACCAAGTCAGATTTTAAAACGAACTCAGGCAACAGGTGGATAAGTTTTTTATCCTCATCCATTCTGCTTTGAAGATCGAGTTACACTCATGCATTTATTTTAAACGTGTTCTTGTTTATTAAAAATAGTTGTGTTTAACTTCAACAAACAAACGCAGCTATGCTTGCAGACAAGTCTATGTTACATAGTGCATAAAACGCTCAATCAAAAACCTAGGAAAAAATGCATTTATTCACACATGATAAGCTGGTGAATATAGAAGAAATCAACAATTCGAACAATCAAATGATAGTTTGATTTGAACATAGCTAAAGTCAAATTTTTCTTTTTTAGCAAACACATCTTTTAATTTCATACATCCATTTGCTTTCCTGTCGTTGGAAACTTCAAACGAAGACGAAGAAAAATGGAAAATCTGTTATTTCTATCCACTCTGACAATCTCTACGATAGTTCAAGGTAGCAAAGCATAAGAGTTTTATTGATTATTTAATTTTGTACCGTACTCAACATAATAAGAAAAAGAAACGGTCAGAAATTGCTGTGAGTATATTATGTTTCACTAGTTTGTGACATATCTCGTGGTGACAGCTCAATTTCACCGCACAGATTTTTCTGTTGCATAACAAGTCTGCAGGGTCAAGTGGCATATTGAATATATGTCTGTCTGTCTATGTGTTAAATTTTCATCAAAGAAAAAGTGTTTATGATTAGATATCATTTGCTAACACTCTCAAATTTCGTTCATTTTCTATTCTTCTTCAGATCATCGTAAAATAACGCTTTTAGTTTTCATTCGAAAAAAGAGAAAAGAAAAAGAAAAAAGTCCACCCTATCATTTTAACGGATAGAAAAAATGAAATTTATTGAAAGTAGAATTAGAGTTTAACTCATTAAGGGTACGCCCCTCTCTGTTTTACCCTCTTGAAAACGGAAGAAGCCGATGCTTGGGGTGAAATTTATATCAGACATAGAACATCGAAAAAGAAAAACGATGTATTTTTGTCCTGAGTTTTCTGACATGTTCTTCAATGGGTTTTCTGAAAAACTCTAGTTTTCATCAGGTCACACTACCACCTCTCGAAAAAATAGTCCGACTAAGGTGAAAATTTTATCACAGGTACTTCAGACCCATCCCAGGTTCGGTTTCTTTTCTTTTCGAAAAATACGCTTTTGTTCTTGAGATATTCGAAAAATACTAAAAATCCTGTATAAAAAAACTGATTTTTTATTTTAAAAACCTTCGCACGCCGACAGCTGAAATCGAAAACGCTTAAAAAAACGAACCTGGAATAGGATCTGAAATATTTGTGGTAAAAATTTCAGCTCGATCGAAGCATTTTTTTGAGGGGTCGTAACCGTGATCCGATTAAAGGAACTGTCGAAAAAACGCATAGTGAGAAAAATTGTACACAGGCTCTATTTTTTAGGGCATTTGTGGTAATTCTTATATCTCCACGAAAACTCATCGGTAAATTCTAAAAGATGTCTCATTTTGAAGAGCACACTTTCTTCTAGCATCCTATTTATAAGAAAAAACTTTGAATATGTAGGAAAGGAGAGAAAAAATACACGAAACTAAAAAATTGAATACGACTAAATTTACACGATCAAAAAAGTAAAGTTTTTTAAAAAATCTATAAGTAGCTTACAGATTTAAAGAGGGCCGATTCTTTGATATGTAGCAAATACAAAGGCATAACCTTTGCTTTTTCCAATTGCTAAATGAACATCTGATAGCGATGTGTAATCGAGGAATGAAAGCTGATCTACTTGGATATCAGGATAAGAACATTGACAGGAAGCACGATTGAAACCTTTTATTTCCTCAGCCAACTTTTCGATATTCACGCTGTAAAATAAAATTGGAGTATCATCATATTGAAGAGAACTTCTCAAAGTTTTAACATTCGAATACAAAAGCATATACCAACCAGAATCGTGCGGTTCTGACAAACGTTAAATAACTAATTGATGAGTGTCAAAATCAAACGCAAGATGATTGTATAAAAGAAGGCAACGATCGACATACTGCTTATTAATTATATCTATCAATTCCGTTATAAATAAGTATTGATTTGATATATAATTCGTTTTTATATCATTTGTAGTTTAAGCTCTATCCCTCTGGAAAACGATTTTTACCATCCCAGGAGACATGCAGGTGCCGTATTTTATTTTATACACGTCTGTATTTTTCCAGTCTCTTTTAAATGCGTGTTCGCTCTTCTCCCCGTGGCAATCGTTATTTTTTCACCTGTTTCCAAAAAGTTAGTCACGCCTACAGAAGAAAAAGCGTCAAATACATAAAAGATTTTTTGTTGCGGCTTTTGAAAGATTTATAAGAATAAAATTTCGAAGAAAAGGTTTCAGAGTATCCGAAGATCCATTTTAAGATTTTTTTCATTTTGAACTGAAGCCCCAAGCAGAAAAAAGTCGTCATTTTTGACTGAGACGTCGATAGACAAGGATAAAAGTCGATAAAGTTTTAAGCGAATTAGCACAACCATCGAGAAATGTAAAAGAAAAATTGATTTTGAATGTGACGCCGTATGTGACTGTTTTTAGGTTCTAAGATCTGATACTTTGGATTCATGAGTAAATTTTAGAATGATGAATACTAATCGAAATTGATGACTTTTAGGAAAATTTATACATCGATAAATAGGCGAGAGTCTGATCCATACATATGTTATTCCTCAGAAATAAAATGATTTTAGGCTGATCTTGGTGCAAAATGTTGAAAAGGAAAATGTCAATAAAAAAAGAGCAAAACGTCGAAAAGGAAAACGTCGAAAGTAGATAATGGGAAGAAGGAAAATATCGAAAAGGAGAAGATTCCTTTCTATTCCTTGAAAATCACTGAAAGAGATATACGTATTTTTATCATTAGAACTATTATTGGTTCTCGTCAGACTAGTACGCCTTTCTCAACCTCGTAGCAATTAAAAAATAAAGTATGATGAAGTTCAGTATGCCTGCTACGATCAATGTCTCACCCTCACTTCACCCACTTAACGCATCACTATGCAACTTGGTGCAGGGGTATCAGCTCCAAAGCGCTCAGGAGATACAGCAGCTTTTCAACAATGATTTGACACACTCAATGGATGATTTCTGAATAGAGAAATCAATGCAAAACAGCTACTGGCTGGATTATCGTTGTTGATCCGAATAAACGAAAAATTAGATCACGATCTATTGGTCTTATCATTCCTCTTCTACTCTCTTTCTCTATGTGATTTAATAAAATGCCTCTTTTTTATCGACATTTTCCTTTTCAACGTTTTTCCATTCCATGTTTTCCGTCAACCCCTTTAGGCTTCCGCTTATTAACTTTCTCGCTTCTCCTTAGACTTACGCTTTTTTTGATTCTACAATTTTATGTGTGAAAGAGCGACGGTTTTAAATGCATCAATCGGAAATGATATATTAAATAATGATAATGCTTCAGCACACGATAATCATTAAAAAAAAACACTGACAGTTGAGGAAAGTTTGAACTAAAGAATCTGTATTCCAAATATAACTGATCCAAAATACATACATAGAACTAAAAACTGAGGAATATGGTTAATTTTATCCATTTAACGTAGTTATAGGATCGAAAAAACTGAAAAAAAGAAAACTTTTTTTTGATCAAAAGATTTCTAGATGACCATACATTTTTGTAAAAAAATGTTTTAGTACATTTGTTAACAATAGAATATAGAATAGTCTAAATATCATCCATCCGAAAATTTTCAGGTCATTCTCATGCACTTTGAGAGAGTTATAAATATTTAAAACATTAGATGAAAACAATCTGAAAATCGTAGTTTTTATCATACTCAACTGTCATTAGATTTTTTCCCAAAAGGAAACAGCGACATCATGTTCAGCATGTATTTTCACTTTTGTTTCGATCCTCTCTATCGATTAGCAAAAATCATCGATTTTTATTTCCTATTGTTAAAAAGTAAACTGTAACTAGCAGTGATTAAAACGGTCAAGCTTTGGTTTATCTATGCGCAGTATTTTGAATTTTCACGTTACAAACAAGTAATACCATCGTTGAGACTAATAACAACAAAAAATTCATTTTTTATTTACAAAAACAGACAAAGACAAAAGTCTTATACATTAAATAAAACAATATTGATAAAAAAAATTGGAACAAATGCTAAAACGTCTGATAATATCTTACTAGATATTTGTCATTAATTATATGGACACTGAGAATAGCTCGAATGATTCTTTAAATATCTATTATTCATCTGATTTAAAGGTTTGTGCTATAATATCACTATCTTCTTTTATTACCGCTGCTACATTTACATTTTTTTTCATCAATTCATTTTCTTGTTCCTCTTCTTCGTATTCCGATGTACTCACTTCAGTGGTCACTGTTGACAAATCTGATAATAAACTATCAACTGTTTTCAAATTTTTATCAAAAAAACATAATGGTTCACCAAGTTTAACGTGACAACCAGGTTTTACATTAAAAACTAAATTATCGGGTGCTTCAAATACAAGAACAATTGTTGAACCAAAATCAAAATCACCAAAATTATCACCACGTGATAATAAAATACCATTGGAATTTTCGGATGTTTGAAAACGTCGTTCTAATTCAAAAGGACTAAGACGATTATTTGTTTTTAATTCCTAAATGGATAGAAATAGAACTAAAACGTATGAACAACAATAAGTAATACATACAGGATCAAAATGAACATTAATGCATCCAACTATCGTTGCACCAACAGCTGTCATGGAAAAGAAACCGTGTGTCCATGAACCATAATAAGCTGCACGTTCATTCAAACAAAACAAATCTTGTAGCCAACCTGCCACATACGGATTAACAGAAAATAAATGGCCAATGTAATGTCTTCGCCAACTAATTTGCCTAGTAAAAAAAAAACATTCAAATTTTAAAGAACGACAATGAAGACTAAAATTATCTTACCATTCTGTTGGACTATGAAATCTATGATAATCACCGGGAGCCAAATAGATTACACAATAATGTAATTCATGTCCACGATATTTTAATAATGATTCAGCATAAGTATGTGGTGTATGATCGTCTTTTGTTAGTGGACAACCAAGAAATGTTTGTGCTGTATATGTTATACCTTTTACTTGTTCAATAAGACCACTGGATACTCGTCCACAAGTTAACACTTTTCCATCGCATGGTGAAACCAATAGTGCACTTGTATCAATTGGTCGTAAATTTAATTTAATTTTTCGACGAAAAAATTCTGATATTGTCTTATAACTTGTTAAATCTTCATTGAACATTTCATTTGCACGACATTTAAATAATTTGATATAAAATTTAAAACATAATGGACGTAACCATACTGGTAAATATAAACGACAAATCCATCCAAATATACGACTAACCAATTTCAATGGTAATAATTTATAAAGAGATACCTAAAAATAACAAATAGAATTGATGCGTTTTTCATCTCATAAGCTCTTTGAGAGTCTTTTATTGTGTTATCAATATGTTTACGTACTCTTGATGGTGCTTTTGGTTTCTTAATTTTAATCAATCCCCTTGGTTTTTTCACCAATGTTTTTCCCACATGTAGTCCACCAGTTGTCACTTTTTTTGCTGACCAAACAATACCACTCATTGAACGCGACATTGTTCGTTTTACTCCTCTACCTATTTTTTGTCTAACAGCATTGGCGCGCGCTTTCACTCGTCGACTACATACCAATGGTCCCAAAATAAACATCATTACTAAATAAATTGGTGTGGGATTATCCACAGTATCATGAAATAATTCAGGCTTAACAAACATGATCTTCTTTTGTTTTTAGAAAACAATAAAAAAGTTTAAAAGTAAAGGAGAAAATGTGTTTACACCGGTTTAATTCATAAAATTCAATTAACCGTGTTAAATAATAATAAAAAAATTTAAAATATTTGATCGTGCGGTGGGAATGAGAAAATATGAGATATAAAAGTCGATGAGTTAAAATTACTGAATGTTCAAATAACAAGTATGAATTGCTGTACGAGTACGACTAAATGAACGACTTCGACGATTGAACTCTTGGCCACGAGGCTTCATAAAATACATAAAATATAAAATTATATGTATATCTAAAAGCAGAAGGATAAAAATTAAACAGAAGTAAAAACTATTTCTTGGCCAAAAAAAATAGAGAATCAACAAAGGAATAACATCAAAATTATGACATTAATCGAAAAAAAAGTAATGCATAGTTTGGAAATAAAATAAAATATTCTACTACTTTTCGAAACACGAGCATCAGGCCAAACTCTATATAGTTTTAAGAATATATCAGTTAATTACCGGACGCTTGGGCGCAACGACAGTAGAGCGCATGTACGGTACAAGCATTCAGTAATAATGCATTTGTTAAAAGTATGATGCATGACTATAAAATTTTCTTTTAAACAAACCTGGTACGGTCTGAGAGCTTTCTCTATATTATTTCACAACTCATATCCTTACTGTTTATTTAGCCTTTATTAATAACCACCCACACCCACACCCTCACCTTTGAAGTCCAACTGTGCCAGCTGTCCCCACATGTCGTTGCGTCCAACTGTCATGTAATACATAGTGCACCTAAATGTCGTTTGTGCCCTACTGTCATTGCGTCCTACGCGACACTTGGACGCCCTAGTGTCACGCCCCTCAGAATCAGTATACCGTATCAGTTATGTAACGGGTATTAAAATATCTAGAAAAATTAGTATAACGCGGTTATTAAGAGTCGTCTCGAGCTGCGGAACGTCTCATCTTGTAGACAAATGGTTGCTCTATACATTTGTGTGAAGAAAAAAAAATGGTTAAACTTAATTATGATGCAAATATGAGCAATCTAGAATATCATAACTGTGTATGATAACTGATCATCAGTTATGTAACTGTTCATGTCTTTCCTGGATGTTTCAGAAAACAGTCAGAAATAAACGATGTATATCGATTCTTCCAAATTGAGACCACTTTTTGTCAAAAAGTAGTCTCAATTAGAAAATCTTAATTAACATCAGACGGCAAGTCAAGTGAGAGTGAGGGCTAAAAATAGTGGTAGTCAATTAAGAAGTAGTCATGTATATCTACACAGATGCTGCTATTCAAATAAAATTAAAGACGCATGCATAAAAATAATTTTACTTCTCTTGTTTCATCAGTTATAATTTGTGCAGCAGTCTGCGCTACTTCTTTTCAACATAGAAGAAAAAGGTGTTGTTTCCTTGTTTTTATTTTTACAAGTACTTTGTCATTTAGCTAAAAGTCACATAGCAGAGAGAGAAAAAAATGCAAAATACAAAAATATTTTGCCTATTCTTTTCTATTCTTTTTTTTTTCTTCTATGAACAAGTAAACTGAATAACTACTATTTTTTGTGAATCATTTATGTCCTGATCAGGTGATTCTGTTTCAAGGTTTAAAAATGAAAGATATATCCCATTTCAGAACTATCACCAATTTTTGTTGTTTGACAAGATTTGTTAATATTATGCGTAGTTTATGAATGCTCTGAATTGTATAAATGACTAGCGTGGTAAAAAAACAACATTTTCCTTTTTAAAAGAAAAAAATGTAACAAAAGATTTTGTTATTCTCATAATAACCACAAGTGAATTTTGAATAAATGCTCGTGTCACGCACAACAAGACGTTCTTAAACAGTAAAAAAAAGAATGAGATAAATATATTGACTCAAGCAAACAGGCACCATTCCGGTTGAAAAATAATCAAGTGAATAGAAGAAATACTTGAAAAATGCCTTTTTCCAAGAACAAGCCACAACAAAAAAATATTAAAGGGAAGATTCTTAGATAGAGTAAATTTTCCGAGTAAGTAATTATAATTAG
The DNA here is from genome assembly GCA_905250885.1 of Didymodactylos carnosus. Classification (NCBI taxonomy): domain Eukaryota; kingdom Metazoa; phylum Rotifera; class Eurotatoria; order Philodinida; family Philodinidae; genus Didymodactylos; species Didymodactylos carnosus. Next base: position 8,225 of record CAJNOQ010001281.1, read on the forward strand.
CATGCACGAAAAAATGGAAATAAATATATTTAATATAAATACTTTACTTGATGACATGCAAACTGAAGATGTATACGTTATTCTCATGTTTGCTTAAAGAAGGTATTCTTGTTTTGAATTAGTACAGCTTATATCAAAATATCACGAACGATAAAATCATCTTGAATGAGAATATCAAAAAGATGATAAAAAACTTTTAAAACGTTAATGGATTCACCTATCTTAAACTATGTTTTCTTCATCTTGCTTAACTTTTCGATCTTTATAAATGTATTTCAAAATAATTGTCGACAAAACTCACCAAATTTAAAATTTGGTACGTACACTATGTACATACAGGTAGGGGTGGCTCTGTACTTACTACTCGGTGTTTTTAAAGTAACAAATTTTTGTTACTTTACTGGATAAAGTAACATCGAGTAATAAGTAATGAATCAGCCCTACTGGTAAAGAGGCATCTGGAAATATTTGTTAGCTTTACATCACGTTATGGGAAGAGTCATAACTCAAAAGTCATCTGATACAATTCAAAAGTTTTTCAAAAACTTAAAATTCGAAAATTTTTCAAAACCTAAAATTTCAAAAACACCTGTTTTCTAAAAATAAGTTTGTTCTTTGTTACGTTATCAAGCAAAAGTAACAAATCTTTGTTACTTTGTTAACTACGTTACTTGTTACTAGTAACAAAGTAACAAACTAGCATCTGTTGTTACTAATTACTAGTAACAGTAATGGTAAACAGCCCGCTCTACATACAGGATGGTGTTTTTCAATGAAAAAGTGAACGACTGAGAGAATTTCTCTGCGTTTGTCATAACTTAATTAACGACTTTGAGCGCAATAGAAAACTGACGTATAAGTAGAGATGTGCATGACTGTCATAGTCACGATCACTTAAAGTAAGAAACATAACAGAAAAAATTCTTCACAAGTTTTTATCTGAAAAGTTTTTCTTGAATTTTTTTCACTCATTTCAGCTATAATAGTTTATCCTTTTCTCTCACAAACAATTAACTACCAATGAGGATCGTGCGCTATTAACTCGGAAATACTTCTTCTCTGGGTAAAAATTGCGTAAAGATTTTGAGAAAATTTTTCGTGATCATTATGACCAAAAACCATGAATTATACACATCTTCATGTGTGAGACACTAGCAAATATGACGAGTTAAAAAAGCTTAATTGCATAATTAAAGCTATGCACACTGTCATCTTGTTTTCGTTCGAATCATTATCCGCACTTATATCAAGTGAAAAACTCCATTCTACGCTGCTGTACAGAATAGGATAGCGAACGTTTCCTTCGAAGGTCGACCGACCACAAACATTGCACCGTCTTTCTTATATACGTGTTAAACAAAATAGCATCGCTTTTTTTCAAGATTACTCAAAACAAAAAGAAATCTTAAAAATAATTTCGACGGTTTTCGTACTAATACAATGTACATATTTCATATCAATATTGTTTTTCTTTACAATTCTAACTAAAGTTGTTGATACATAATAGCGACGTGACACACCAACCCATTCAGATTTACAAGAAACAAAATTAAGATGAAATAAACATATGTAAACATGGCTTCATCGTAATTGAAATATGATTCATATAAAGAGTTCAGTGACTTTCTTCTTCATTAATAGCAGTAGAAAAGTCACAATTTGTGCAGTCTTGAAACCGACCATCCGATTTTATACTCTAAATTTCATATCATTCATAACTGTATTACGTGAAAATCAAACAGTTCTAAGAAAAGTGCTTTTGCATCATCTGTCACACCGTAACTAGTTCTCATTTCTGCACAAGGTTAATCTAAAAACTATCCGATAAATGTTAATGAGAGACGGGAATAAAAAATGTTGAAATTTTTATTCCAAAATATACATCTAAAAAATCTATAGTTATGAATAATATTGTTTCTGACTATAAATTTTATTGCAAAAAGATAAAAAAGATCGATTATCACACTAGAATAACAGTGTTAGGAAAAAGTATTTTTTGTGCAAAGATGATTTAATTAACTCATTGGTAACAAATCTTTTGTGACATTGTTTACATTTTCTAGCTAAAAATTAGTTAAAACATATTTTCACCATTTTTTCCTTCCATAGTGCGACTACAATAGTCAATTTCTATGATTCACTTATTTTTTACTTTTTATTCATTTCAACTATGGTATAAACTTCCCTTTGATTCAATTATAGAATAATCAAGCATCTTTGAATTTATATTCGACGGCCGCATTAATATTTTCATTTTTTCAAGAATGCCATAATAATTTGTGATTCATTATCGAAAAAATTTAATAGCTCATCATCTTTCTTCCAACAGAGTAATATTATCGATTAAATTTATTATTTATTTTTTCAATAAAACGATAAATTTGATCAACCAACTGTTCTTAATGTTTGTTTGAACAACTCATTGGAACTTTATTGTAAAGGCAGTTTATTTTTCACTACTTCTGCAAATAATTGTCACTGATAAAATACAAATGATTATCATTATCTGTTTGAAGTACAATTTCTATCATAATACGATCTGTTTCAATAAGAATATTTATGTTTATTGAAAAATCTCATTCTCAAAATCAAGATCTATAACTTGTAACGTATATATTGGCTATCGTTCAAAATAGACACCTATACTTTTCTAAAACTACTTGGTAAATCATCTATCGTTTCGATATTCTGTCAATTTAGACGAAAAAACCAACAGAATACAATTCAAATAACTTTATCGGGAGTCTGAAAATACAATATAGATAAGATATGATCGTTAAATTAAATTATCATCTTACTTATACTCGATATTTGTATAATATTAATTGATACATCCCATTTTTCCAAATACTTTTGATTTTCTAGAACAACAAAATTAAGAAGTACAAAAAATGTTAAACATGACACACACACACACATTTTAAAAAAATTTTAGCTAATCAACACATTCTCAAATGTACATTTTAGTAACAATCTTGAAATGAGACTAAAATTTCAAGAAAAATTCACTACTTTGAGATGTAAAGTGTTTCTGTCTTATAATGCGAGTAATCGACCGTTATAGACAAACAATCATGTACAATTAATTTTCAGGATAAATAAGAGAAGTTGAAATATCTAAAAATAATTGTATGACTAGGTGAGATCTGTGCACAAACCGGCAAGAAACAAACCACTTGTAGACAGTACGAGTAAATTAGTTTTATCTCACTCAGTCCATTGCTTTCATACAGAAAATACATACTTTTAACTCACTATGAACAGAGAAGAAAGATGATATTATTGACTGAAAATGTTGAGTATCATTTCATTCTTCTTTATGGTTACACTAGAATTCTCATTAGTATCTCATTCATATTTTCATCAATCAAAAGTGTATGCTTCTTGAACAATGTCTTGTTTGTTCGTCTACACCCAATCAGTTATCAATTACTAGATTAAATATCAAAAAATAACTAGTAAAAACTATACGTTCTATAAGTAAATTATTTTTCTTCAGATTGTCTGTATATGTAATATATACTTATAGGTAAAATACAACCAAAAGTTAAAATTGATTACAAAAAAAACAGGTACAAATTAGAAATAGAAATGACGCTAAAACAAAAACAGAAAAAAAAACACAAATACGTAATTTTATTATCACAAGAAAAAAAACAAAAAAAAAACACAAATGAGTCTATCATCCGCCTATAGTTTGTGAACAGTCCATTTAACAATACGTAAATAGATTCAAAGTAATAAAAAATAAAAAAAATAAAAAAATGCATAGTCATCGGGAAATTTGTACAAAACAGAAGTGTCATGATGTATTATTCTAACGAGTCGGTGTAAGAAAGAGAAAAAAAAAAAGAAGTATACTGTTGTATTGTCTTGATATGATCAAAATGGCCATGTGTATGTATGCAGCAGACGATACTTACTTATGAGAAATGATAATATAGAAGAAAAGATCAATATTTTGTAGCACGATGTGTCAATAATGTATAAAAATGAGACTGAACCTCCTTTTCTTCGATAAAATAAAACACATTTGTTCGACATTTTCAAAAATATTCATCTTTCAATGTTTCGAAAAAAAAATTAACAGTACTAATGAAAGAGATTCAACAATTTGTTCAGATCTATAATATTCACAAATTTTTCATATTAATCGTCTAGATGATCAAATAGATTTAAAAACCGGTAGAGTATGAGATATTTTTTGTTCTCTAATTATCTGTTAATACTCGCTATTGTATTTGTTGAATTTTGTATTCCACTATCGTGGCTATCATGTGGATCCGTTATTTGATCTGTGACAGGTTGAATTTGTGGTAATTTAAATAGTGGACATGTATAGGCTACAAGATCATAAGCATCTTTTCTATCAATATCAAGAAATTTTTCTAATAAATATTTAATATTCGCATCTGTTGACCGTTTTCGACAGAGTTCATCGAGTAATTGTTCAGTTTTTGATTTATATAAATCTTCCGTATCTAATAATGGTATTAAATGTTGCATAGATAAAGCAATAGCTAATAGACACCAATCACGACCTATTGAATCTTGTTTATCAAATAGACGACATAATAATTGACGAGTAACTAGAGATAATGTTGATATAGATAAATCAACACCCATTTCTAAATTAGAATAAAGATCATAAGAACCACAACAAATTAAATCAATAAGATCTTCTTGATATTCTCCAGTAGTATCTTTAATTAATAATGATGATGAATCATCGTCTGGACTTTCAATTTGATGATGATCATTCAAGATACTCTTTCTATTATTATTTGCATCGGTTACTGGCTAAAAAGAAAAGAATCAAAGTAAAAGTGAGATAATATAAAAATAATGAACTTTTTTAAATAAAATATTAAAAGTACAAGATACTATGAAGGATGTACTCATCAAACAAATTAAGAAACATACTGGTTTAAATGTTTATATAAACACTTGTGTACAGGAAATTAATTTACTATTCTTACGTCTTTAAATATGTAAATGAGTTTAATGTTCTGATACGGAATAAATACACTCGGAAATTAATTTCGTATCTTCAAACAAATATTAATTTTTGTAAAATATTATCTAAGATAAATATTTTATTCTGCAATAGTTTTTATGAAAACGCAATAGACAATCTTATTTCTTGTACAACTGTAGAGAGTTCACTCAAGAAGAATCCATGCCATGCTTAAATGTTCATAGGTTAAAGTTACTCCTTTTTCTTTATTTTAGCTTGTAGATTACATTTTAAAAATTATATTTTTGAAAAGCAGCTAATTGTCAGTTCACGATACTCTGACATTTTAAACTTGTTGATGAGAATGGGACTAGGACACAGGTCGTATACTGACGCCTATACACTATTTCTTTTATTAGATATTGATATTAAAATTAGAAAAAAGAACTTGCTATAGAATTATGTAAGTACACAAACAAATTGTGAACTTTTTTTAAAAAATGATAGAAATATACAAAGACCTAGAAGATAATTCAACACATTTATTGAATGAAGTAAAAGAGTGAAAAGAACTAGTAATAACATCGACAACAACAAACATAACTTTAAATGTCAAGTTTTAAACCTGTGCGGAAAAGACTGAAAAAATAGGTTTTATTGGCGAATGATAAAAGATAATTTATTTTATACTTGAAGAAATGGAAAACTGTTTATGTCCATGCCTGAATATCTTAGAACAGATAAATTACAATGCTGCAGTACAATAATTCGACTAACGATGGAACTATTCCACTTGTCCAATTACTTTTCCACTCAAATGTACATTTTCATCTATGGTACTTTTTGACGCTGATTCGGAATCTAATATCTGTTTGTGTTCTAACGAGGGAGCCACCCGAGGTTATAAATCGATTTCGGATTGGGATTATTTTTGTTAGAAAGGCTCTAACGAGTAGTGAAATACCTCAACTTGGTTCACCCCCATGGTGCTTTGTTGCTGAGATACTGAATTTTTAGTAAGTTTTTTCCTATAGAGCTTGGATTTCGAGCAAAATCCTACTTTCGAGTTTTAATTTCAAATTTGCCACACTTGTAGTCCATAGTCATAGTAGTACGACGGAAAAATATAAAAATTAAAAAGTTCTATCTTTTTTTTTGAATTCAAAACTAAGTTTTAAACGTGTTTAGTAGTTTAAAATTTTTTACATATGCTCTACAATCTGATGGTGTCATAATTTGTTCAGATGAAAATTTAAGGTCAATCTTCATGCGACTAGATTCTTATAGATCAATCTAAAAATACTCTTAGAACACAAATAGATATTAGATTTCGCATTAACTAGATGTACAAATGTTTCTTACCTGTATCGAATTATCTTCATGCGACTTGTTCATTTGTATTTGAATAATTGATTTTGGTGAAAATGTGTAATAGAATGGCGATGTAAATTGATTAATAGTATTGAAAATTGTATCATTATTATTAGACGCGAATGGTAAAGAATATGTTGACATTGTGGGAGATGGTAAATTTTGATCAGTTATAAATATTGATGATGTACTCATCTGAAGTGGTCGTTTGGATATAACTTCACTATTTTGATAGAATAAATTTAAAAGTGGTGTTAAATTTAACTGTAAATGTTTTGTCGAGATGTAATGATATTCTAATTGAAGAGATGGACACGTATGTAAATACGTCTGTTCAATTAATGTTAAAATTTCATGAAATAAATAGAATATATTTTCACGTTCATTAGGTTGTCCACGAGATTTTAATTCTAAATGAGTAGGATGATTTGCAGTAAATAATAATTCAATCATACCACATATTAATTTTGAGCCACATCTAGACGAGAAGAAGAAGAAATAAAATAATAATAAAACTAAGTTAAATATTAATTTTTTCTTTTACCTCGATTGATATAATTCAATATCTTCATTTTTATATTGTTGTTGAAATTCATGTGACATAGTTAAACGTCTTAATTGTACTTGTATTCGAGAAAATATTGGCCATAATAATTCATTATTTGTTCGACATCTTATTTCACAACCAATATAAACGTAGTTAACACCCGATCGTTTTTCCCAGAGACCTGGTATAATATCAACCGAATTTAATTGTGGAAATTCATATTCAATATCACCGTAAACATCATATTGAACACATAAATCAAATGCACAAAATATTTGTAGTAAATCAAGAGCATCTGTATCTGGAAATAGTGTTTGAATATCATTGATAGAATATGTACCACTTAAAAAACGTTGTTGTTTTGATTTTACTTTATTAATATTATTTAGAATATTTTTTTTAATATCGTAATTTGATGTTAATAATTTACCAAGAATTGTATGACATAACCAATGAGGATCAAAACAAACCAAATCTTGATGAGGATCGCCTTCAAGATATAGAATCTAAAAACATTAATAAAAAAAAAAACATAATAAAGTTTTAAAGAAGTATTATTAAATATATCGCACTTCTCCCATAAGTTGTAATTGTTGAACAAGTTCTTTCATATGTTCATCGCTTGCTAATGGATTTAATTCTGTTCGAATATTTTCAACGAATCTTGACCATGACATAACAGGAAATGAAGCATAAGTTTTACGCCATTGTTGTAAATGATATGTACAACGATTTAAAAACATAGTCGATGGTTTTAATTTCTTTAATAAAAAAACAATAACATAACAATAATTATTATTAAATATTTTATATCAAATATTATTTATACATACTTCACATATTTTATCTTTATAAGAATTGAAACATTGTATTACATTTTTTATATTTGATGTCCAAGCTGATCGAGCATCCAGTAAATATAGTTTATCATGAAAATCAAAATCATATTGATAATTATCTTTTATACGATTAAATACAATCGTGGCTTTTTCACAAACATAATCACCATTTTCATCTTTTGGACAATTTAATATTTGATCGGCATGAGTACCAACGAGAATTATTTTAACCATTTCTGAACTTTGACCATTTAATCCTAAATAGAATTCATAGAATAGGTGAATAGAATAAATACATAGTAAAAAAAAAAAAAGTAGAATTTTACCAATTGGTTCTCTTATAAGAATTCGTACTCTTAAAAATTCCAACCAATATGTTAAATTTTGTACACATTTATTTTCATCATCAGTAATGTCGAATACGATCATGTGTAAACAATTGTGATCACCAATAAAGTGATCATAGATTGTACGATATACTGCCATACCAGACTATAACAGTAACTACAACTTCTAGAACTCAATCAATATCAACTAATATATACTTACAAAATCCCATACAGACCATTGACCTCCACCTATCATGGAACAATTACTCTTTTTTTTATTTTATTCTTTTACATTTAAGGATGAACTTACCGGTAAATGGCACTTGATAAACACTAATGCCTTTCGATGAATTTTCATTTGGTAGTTTTATTGTTAGATCGGGTGTACGAGATAGTTCGTCAGCTGGCATAGAATTTCTATTTGATAATACTGCTGAAAGAATAGATTTTTTATTAAAAACAAACAAGAACTGAATACAAATCATAGGATATTTACGAAGCGGTTTCTTGGAGCTACCTAATCGACTACGTCGAAAAAAGCTGTTTATATAGGAACACTGTAATGATTCAATAAGAGTCGTTTTACCTATAATGAATATATATATATATGTATGAAATAAATGGCAATATTCTAGAAACATGTACATACCAGCATCACTGTTTCCAAATACTTTTAATTTAATTCGTCTCAATGGTTCCTTTGTTGGCACTAATTGTTCGATAAACATTTGACGATTATCTTGCTACGATAAAAAATATTAACATTATTCTTTGATAATCAATATTTTCTATGATTCAAGATGAATTGAATGATATTTTGTAATTTCAAAACTTACCATACTCAATGATTTTAGTAAATTGACAATATCTGATTTTCCATTAATTTCGGCTATTTGTGCAGCTGTTCGTCCATCCTAAATGTAATAAATACATAAGTTTAATAAAAAATGTAAGTCTTTTTAATACAAACTTTATCCTGAATAGTTAAGTTTAATCCAGCTAAACATAAACATCTAACAATTTCTGTATGTCCAAGACGAGCGGCCAAATGCAAAGCTATTAAATACAAAATCACTAATTAATTTCAGTTTTTAAGATTGATTTAGTTATATATACCTGTTGAATCACTTTTATTTCTAATACCAATATGACATCCAAAAGCACATAATGTTTGTACAACAGTTAATAAACCTTCTCGACTTGCATAATGTAATGGTGTTTCATTAAACTAAACATAAAGATAAACTAAATAAAGCAAAGAAAAAAATAATACTATTATCAGTTTTTATTGAAAAATCGTTTTTTTTTTTGTTTTTGCTGAATTAGTCTTGGTACGAGTGTTTACCATATCAAGAATATTCATATTACAATCGGCATTAATTAACATAATTGCAATTGCGATGTGTTGTCTTTTACATGCCCAATGTATTGCTGCCAAACTGCGCTAAAAATAAATAAATCATTCATTAATTATTTTTTTAATTTAAATTCGAGAGTTTTACGTACTTTATCTCTAATATTGAGATTAGCTTTATTATCAATGAGAATACGAACAATATCTTCATTGCCTCTTGCAGCAGCCAAAATCAAACCGGTTTCGCCTTCCTTAAAATAGAAATTACACCATATCATATGTCATCAACGCAAACATTAGATCCAAACTCATTCTCAAATCTACACGTCAGGACAGGTGAATTTTTATGGTTTATAACCAACTGTCTAACATATTTTACAATCCTGTGTCTACCTCAACTCAAATGGACATTTTATATGTATGCAGCATGAACACACATACACTCACATAAAATCGAAAAAATAGTCTAATTTTAAATCAAACTCATTGGAAAGAAAAGCTAATAAACAAAACAAACAAGAAATTAATAAATTTTTGCTAAAAAATTTCTGTCAGTAAAGTTTTGTCTTAAAAGTAAATGAAAAACATCTATTGAGATAAATAAAAACAATTTAAATGCAAAATTAGCAAATATTTGCTTTTTGTAAAGAAATATAGCGCTTTTTCAATAATTACCCACAGATATCTATCATCAAAAACTATTTATCTATTTATTGACTGAAATAGCAAAGATTAGAGAACATACAATATCCGTGCTTTGCATGTGACACAACGAAAACATTTTGTGAATATATCCTCACTAGTCTTCCCATAAAATATTATTTTTCACACAAATAAAGAAAAAGCAAAAACACACTTTATTTCGTAGATTAATATCACAACCAGCATTACACAGTATTCGAACAATTCGCGGATAACCGTGCCATGTCGCACACATTAGCGGTGTTTCATGTTCCTAATAAAACCAACAACAAAATAAAAGTGAAATAAGCAGTAAACAATCACATTCACTGTCATACACAAAAATACCAAACTTACATCTTCTTGTGCGTCAACATTGGCACCTAATTTACATAAATACTCAACGACATGCGCATGTCCGTATCTTGATGAAATATGAAGACTTGTTTCATTAGTCTAATGTTGAAAAAAAAACAAGTATAAATGTGAGAAAAAAAATATTCACTTTAGATTTCTTACTCTGTTTGGTAAATCAATTGGCACGCCTTTTTCATAAAGAAAAGTTATGATTTGTACATAGCCTTGACGAGCTGCCCAATAAACACCATTATTTCCATACTAAATACAAAACCCAAAGGTCATCATATGCTTGAGATGCGTTTATATCCCATGTACAAATAATTAGTGGTGACGATGAGACAAATCAACTTAGAGTAGTCGGTTAATAGGGACCTGCATTGATAACCCAAACCTGATGTTCTCCTCCCCCACATGCGTGCATCGAGGCGGACATTTGGTCAGAAATCGAAAGTGCACCTTTTCTGTATTGAACCAGGGGAGAATAAACTGTGAGAAATGGGCTAACTGTTGCCGGAAGAAGTTTTGTTCTAGTTGTCATGGATCATGAGAAAATACTTGGTTAAAAAATGAGGACGTAAACACGGTATTATATGACAAGAAACTTTTGTATTCAATCCAATCGAGTTATAAGTAAAAATTATTTAGATTATGAATCTTGACTCCTCCGAAGATATATAAGTGAAAAAATTTCTCAGTTTGGATTTACAGCTTCGGAGAAAAAGACTTATTTTCAACGTCAACTACGTTTCCTTAGATCTGTGAGCAGCGTAATGAGTTTTCTAAACTTTCCCCAAACTTCAATTCTATTCAAAATCCTACTAAAATGTTCATTTATACACACTGAATATACGGTGAGTAAAGTAAAATGCGGTTTTGTTCGTGGACCGCGGTATAAAATTGTCAAATCCTGTTTTTTCGACTCAGGAATGTTTCCGGTAAATGATAAGGTAATATTCGGACTCAGTATGCGAAACTGCATCGAATGATGTAGTTCTTGACCATTTTCTGAAATATTGTCTACAAAATCATTCTAAGTCAAAAACAATAGCTGATGATAAAAAATTTATGTCCGCCTGTCTGGTAGAAAATGTTTACTATGTCCCCAAATTAAAGGTTTGTATTTGTGAAAAACGCGTTCAAAATGGTCGTAAATGGATAATTAATCATATTTGTACATCTAGGAATATTTTTTGTGCTGATGTGTTTAAACTTACTCCATCAACAACGAAGAGATTTGCTTTTCTGTCACATAGAAATTTGACTATATCAAAATGGCCACTTCCACATGCAAAATGCAAAGCTGTTTCACCATGCTAAAATAACAATAATATTCTAATTTCTCTTGATATCTTTAGTTCTTCTGTTTTTTACATACCTTATTTTCTTTATTAATGTCTATTGTTGCTATATTACATAATTTTTTAATATTTACAAAATCGCCATCTTCTGCTGCACACAATAGAGCTGTTAGAACAAAATCATCATCGTTCTAAAATCAATACATTAACAGATTCAAAACAAACGTAAAGATAAAGAATTCTATTTTTATACTTCTGCACACGTTCGATTAGGAGAAAATGTTGAATCTAATGCATCTAAACTAAGGGCGGATGATAATCTCATTTGTGATTGACGAAATATTTTGTTACAAAGGCTGATCGCCTTGACACACCTCTAAATAAACAAACGTAAATCAAAATAGAGATCAGGCATTCTCATAGTTAATGCAAAAGGGAAACACAGCTTAAGATTTTAACAATCAACTAAGAACTTGTCTTTAAATGAGAAAAAAAAGGGTAGACTTAAATCGACATCAAACAAATCCATGCATAAAAAGTATGCTTAAATTACTAAATCTGTAAACACGACACAGAAAATAAACATTAGACATGCATTTGGGGTTGTTACTAATTATTTTTTACTTATTTTACTAAATATCCATGCATAAAACAACATGTCAAACGTTCATGCTTGACATTTAGATAACATGGCCATTGATTTTACCCTTTTGTACATCTTTTTGTTTTGAAGAGGTCGTCGTTTTAATAATTTTTTTCACTTTTCTCGTTTTTATGGTCACCTTTTTCAGTAGGCCTTCATCTGTTTCTTCATACTGTACATCGTCTGATTTTGACATTTTTAAATTTTCATCTCTTTGAACTTTATTTTGTATTGTATGACGAACATTTTCACCCGTTTGTTCATCGATTGATTCAATTATTTTACAATCATTTGTTTGTGCACGTGAATGTTGATCACTCACTACTTGTTCATTAGGTAATGGTTTGATTAGTGTTGTTGGAGATGGTTTAGATTTTTGTTCAGCTTTACTATGATAATCATCTTCTCCTTCTTCATCTTCTTGAAATGATTCGGCAAATTCACTTGATTTTACTTGTCTTAATTCAATATTTTGTGGACAACATCGTATTCGATCATTTCCATTAGCTTGTTGTTGCTCATTAGTACTCTGTTTATTTAAAACTGTTTGTTCAATAGTTCCTTCATCTTCTGAATCTGTTTCAGAATATTGTCCTTCATAGATAGCTGTTTTTCCTTTTCTTTCACTACATTTTTTAGACTTAACATTTCCATCTCTATCTGTATACTTAGTTGTTACTGTACGCAAAATACGAGATTCACAATGCATTTGTACCTTCCATCGACGACGAGCAATAAATGATTTAAAACTCGGCATATTTATTTGAGCATGACGACGTTCTTCTTCATCTTGTTTACGACGAGGCTAAATAATAAAAAACAATAACAAGATTTATAAGACATAAACACTTTTAAATGTTACACGATGTAACAATGATCATTCAGAATTTCACTGATTAAACTGATAAATGATTAAAACATTAACTTACTTTGATCCACGGATGATTTAGACAGTCTTCAACTGTGGCTCGTTCTCTAAATGAAAAACATATAAAAATATAAATATATTTTTAAAGATATTTACTATATTCTCCTCCCCCATGGTTTCATTTAATCTACTCATAAATTCATCCGTTTCCATTAGTTACTAATGTTGAACATGCTCTTTGTAACACTAACTTTTAGCATTACACCATTTTTTTTGTTTTTAGTTCAGTAAAAAACACAAAATTAACTACGCTATGTCGTATATTTCGACAAGAAAATACCTGTAGAGAGAAGTGAACATTGAAATTACTAGAATTTAGACATACAGAAAAGAGTAGAGTCCTGCACAGGCTTGTTGACGCTCCCGAATGAAAAACTTCCTATGATATTAATATTTAAGTTAAACATTTTTTTCTTGTGCATTGGTAGAAGAAAGCCATTGTCTTTCGAATGAGACTTTCGCACTTTCATAGTATACAAAGAAAAATGAGCTCATGGGACATAATTGATAAAGTAGCGTTAGCCTTGTATTCTTTCAAAAGTAAATACAGTCAGAAATTCACGAATAAGTTCAAAATTCTACTACAGAAAAACATGAAATTTTAACCTGAGAATTAAATATTTGATGAGAACTTTTTCAACGTTGAGAACAACTTTATGCAGGACGCCACAGACGCTAAAATGACATGTAATAACAAACCTAGGATTTTTAATAAATAGACGTTGAATAAAATCTTTGGCCAAATCACTGGTATGTGAAAAAAATTCTTCATCAAAACGATAATCAACTTGACTAATATTGGTAAATGTTTCTTGATTGGTATTACCTAGAAATGGTGATGCTCCACTCAATCTAAAACAAGTAGTATAATAAAGAAATAAATTTTCCACAACATATAACGCTCAATTTGTTGTTTTAATAAAATTAGTTTAAATTAAAGAAAGAAATTTAAATAGTAACTTACAAGATATAGGTTATTACTCCAATACTCCACATATCTGTAGCTAATGTGAGTGGTTCAAATGCGATTACTTCTGGTGCTAGAAAAAGAGATACAATATGATTACGTTCAATAATATAGAATAAAATAATATCAATAAAGAGAGAAATGAATCTAATATTAACTGTAAAGGGTATTTTTCAAAAAGGAAGATAAAGATCAAAATGTCTATAAGTTTCATGAATCATTCACTAATAATTATTTTATTTACCAACAAATTCTGGTGTTCCAAATGTTTCTTTGGTTGGTTCATTAGGCTTCAATTGTCTTGAAATTCCAAAATCAATTATTTTTAGATGTGTTTTATTCTTTTCTAATAACATGACATTTTCAGGCTAAATACATAGTATTAATGATAAATTTATTATTATGTTCTTAGAATAAGATCATACTTTCAAATCAAGATGAACAATATGTTTTTCATGCATATGATGAACACCTTCTAATATTTGTAATATAAACAAAACGGCTTCTTCTTCTGTTAATGCATCTTTTTCAGCTATATAATGAAATAATTCACCGGCACCAACTCTGAAATAAATAAAAATATATCTTTAGTAATGAGAACTATAATATATGACAATATTTACAGTTCGAGAACTAATATAATTTCATGTTTATTTTCAAAGACATCATGTAATGTAATAATATTTCGATGATTTAATTGAGATAATATGTCAGCTTCACGTAATATTTCTTCTCGTTTAAGACCACGTTTACCGGCAATACAACGTTTTTTTCGAACAAATTTTGCAGCATAATCAATACCTGAACTTAGTTCTTTAACACGTTTAACAACAGCAAATTGACCACTACCTAGATCATCCGAAATTTCATAATAATTTTCAAAATCATCTACTTTAATTATCACCATCTCTTTATTATCTATAAATAAGATAAAAAACAAAATAAAAGTGATTTTCAAAATAATTTTTCTAATTATAATGATTTTCGACTTATTTTTTACTTTCTAATAAGAGAAAACAAAGTGAACTATATGTCTTGGAAATATTAATTTAATAATATTTTTTTAAACTAACAATATTCAATATACTTATGTTTTGAAATAATGAAAATTTTTTTATTTAGCAAGTAATCATCCAATGATGTAAAACAAAATAAATTTTTTTTTGATAATTCTCTGTGGAATTTCTATTGTCAAATAAATAGAGTAACATAAATCGTACATTGGCACAAATCTGATCAGAAATCATATTATTCTACACGCATTACAGGCTAATACAAATAGAAAAGGAAAAAAAGAAAATAGTTACAATTGGTCTTTCGTCAATTTGACACTATGATGTACAGTTTTATTTCATAATGAGACATAAAGTGTTTCGTCCATCACTCGATTGTTATTACCAAACAAAAAAAAAAAAAAATCCCTATTCTCATTATTTTTATGTTATGTTAACCATGAGTTTGATTTATCGATATAGTAATTTTTCTTTCAAACGTCATCCTTTTCATCAGAGAGTTCTTTAATTCACTTTTTTCTACAGAATATAATTTGTACAACTACAATAAATAGAAAAAAGGAAAAGAAGTGGACGTGACTGTTTGTAGTCGGATATAATGTAATATGTTAACCTTCTCAATGTTATTAAAGAATATTCAATCACGATAGGTGTCAAGGATAAACATAAACATAAACTTTTTGCAAGACAAAATCAGAGTAGAAATGCAGGCAAAAGTATTACAAGTTTAAAGTTCATAGAACTTTCTAGGAATGTACCCATCCATTCATCTCATTTCAGGTAAGACTTGGCTGACTATCAACTTAGTAAGAGTACTATGATATAAAACAGAAAAATATGTGTATTAGTTTAATTTGAACTAGATTAAACTTCGTTCGATCAGAATTTGATATTTAGACTATTACAAAGTGGATGACTTAGTGAAAACGGAGAGTTAAATTAGTAAAAAAACAATGCTCTTCCGTACAATACAAAGACCCATTTATTTCTGACAATTTACTACTGACTTAGTCGTTGGAGCTAATTTTCATTTAAAGCAAGATGATTGTGCAATAATAATAAGTGATGGATCTGGTAAATACAAAAAGACCATCGACTTCTTGATCATAAATCAACAACATGTCGACAGGAAGAACATTACAGATGTGTGCATAAATTGGGCAAGAATAACAAAATAAAATAGAAAAAAAGCAAAACACAGAGAGACGAATGCTCGAAATAGACCGACAACCATCGAGTATGCAACTAATTTGATGAAAATAACTATTTTTGAAACAATTTTTCCCGAAGAAGAATAAATAAATGCATGATTATGTCAGAGAGACAATATCTGTATCTCTGTTTCATTAAATCACATCTAAAACAGACTAAATACACGTTCGAGTTTTCCATACCTCAGGATTCGAAGAAAATCTTTCTGATAAAAACCGTAGAATATTATACACAAAAAAGTGTACAACGATAAAGATAAAAGAATAGTACAATTAAGTGTATGTTAATGAAAAATTATTTGTACATTATATATATATATATACGTGTATGTTTAAGAGTAAGGCACAAATACCCGATGATTAACTTTGTTTTATATGCGTGTATGATATACTCGGCATAAAAGACAAAAATAAAAGATAAATAAACAAATAAAAATGATACGAAAGAAATATGTGCAATATTTTCATAAGATCTTGCCAGTGTGAGATCGTTACTATTAAATAAACAAATAGTATCCTTTAACAATTCTTAATTGTAACAAACGTTTAGAAGTGGTTCGAGCCATTAATAAGTATAATTAAATTTAAAATCGATAAAAAACACTTTCTAAATCTAAAAACTTTTAGAGCAATAATTACGACTTTATTTCTAGTTCTTTAAAACTTATTGGTCTAATATTCACGTTTTTCTAAAGTTAACCTTGACAACTATTCTCTATAGTATCACCTATTGTAGAAATGTGGAAATGACATTGTGTCATTGATCTAATATCCATCGTACACATATATTGACATCTTCTTAAAAACATTCGTCATTCTGAATATATGAGCATGTCAACACATTAATGGCAATAGGCCTATCAAATAGTCTGATAATACAAAACTACAAATCAAAATCGAAAGCAAATACATAACAAAATTAATATACCGTTAAATACAACAATGTACAAAAATTCAAGAGAAAAAATGTTAAAAACTACACTGGATATAAACGAATAGAGAAATATTGAAAATTTCATCTTTTCGCTCTCAAAACACAATCATAGATCTTTGATAATTTGTATTCTAAAAGAAGAATGATTAGATCGATACGTACACATTTTTTTGATTGCAAAATTTATTAAAATTATATATTTTTAAAGACACATGCCATATACACAGATGAATTAGTAATATTAATTGTATAGAAGACGTATGTCTTAGCAAACACATTTAGAAAGTAAAAAGAATTATTAGAAGATGAAAAGCAATGAGATATCATGGTATCTAATAGTAAATATGTTAATTGACAAACATTTTGTTTCGTAATAATTATTTGTATAAAACCTCGTACTAGTCAATCAGTTGTCATAAAGATAACAGAATAGAGACCATTTATTCTTTCATCATAAAACAGAAAGAAAAAGCAAACTAATCTTTACTCAAATTGTTACATAAAATGTAACAATAATAATAATAATAGCTGAACACACACACACACACACGTATGCTTTTGTAATTAAAAAGATAATAACCTTAGTATGTAATGTCCGACTGTGTTCAATGGAGTATAATATAAATAGAAAAATGTGTTATTTTTAAAAGCAGATAGAATAAACAGAAGTATAATGATGACTAGGCATCTGAGCAATATTCAGTTCATTTGATCTTCAACGAAATTAGTAATTTAGTTTTGGCTAGTTATCAACTTGTTGTGAAACTCTTTATTATCACAAAAATCAACAACTGTTTGTTGTTTCTTTTGCACACAAAAACAAAACGATATAAAGTAACCAAAAAAGAGGAAAATATATAGAAAAAATTATCACCAGTCAGAAAACCAAAGAATGCAATTATCTTTCATCTAACTATAACCATAATTATGGATGAAACATAAGCCATTTTTTCTCAGCATCTGCTACAAAACAATCACATAATTTACTTATGTTAGATGAATGACTGAAAAACAAAGCTATGATTTTCATAAGAGACTTGTATTGAGCACAACTATTGATCTTTATCGTTTCAGCGCAAATTATGATCAACGAATGATTCTTAAATATAGACTGTCAATTTATTTTTATTGCATGACTACACACATAACATGTTGATGTCGTAAACTAGTTTCACATGTAGTCATGCAATATATAAATAGTTAGCTAGAAAAACTTGCAAAAAGGTACATTGTGAGAAAAAGGCAGTTACGAGCGAAACTAATCCCAAAATACTCGCTTACCTTAATAAAACATCCAAGAAATTATAATAATCTATATAATCATCAATTTATTGGCTATAAATTTGTTTGACATAGCTGTAACAAACAAACAAGACAATGAAAGCAATGAATGACAAAAAATTAAGCATCAAGGAAGCACGCTCTTTTCAGATGAGAAACGCTTGAAAGCTTTAGATAAGATTGGCACTCGCTATCTTGATACTTTCTAAAACGCTCCAATTTACAAGAGTAAGTGGAGCCTTTTAAATAGAGTTGATGTTGTTACACGATGCCAATGGTCAAATCTTCTCGGCTTTTAGTTATGTATGAAGTCAGCGAACTTATGTAGAAGTACTTCTCTGCTAAATGTTTTGCCGTGTTCATAAGCTTAAGTATAGACTTGAGTGAACGTTGCCTTAGTTGTAGTGTATTGTTTTTAAGCACTGACTTAAGATCAGCTTCCCCCTATTTGATTTTCTGGTAGAAAATCATTTTTCAAACTCCAACATGTCATCATCACCAAGCCTAAAGTGTACATTTTCAGAAAATGTATAACTTGTTACCAAAAAAATAAGATTTACTGACAGTTTTGGTGAAAGCCCGTCAGAATTAGCAAGTTTTAGTTATATTCTCCTTAGTTACTGTAGATCAAACAATTGTCTAGTTATTAATATCTCTGTTTTAACTTAAGCTCTTTTTACATAGCCTTTCTAGCTTACGTGTAGACTTCAGAATATTGACAGGACACCTTCCAGATTTAAGCAATATAGCGTACAAACTCCAAAGCATCAATTTAAACGCATAGAAGTAAACAAACCCCACGCTCAGAAAAGACAAGACTGATTACAAAAGTCACCTACTTGATACTGTCAAAATCAATCTAATCACAAAATCAATCTAATCATTTTGTTGTGTTAACAATGCTAATCATAGTAATAGAAAAATACATTTTTATTGCTTTGTTTTTTTGCTGTACAATTTCTGCATTTTCGTTTCTCTTTTCTTTCTCTCACAACTGCATATATTGGCAGCGTCCAATCATTAGTTGATACCGACGTGACATCTACATTTACTAAAGATGGATACGATCGTCTCTTCTCGTATCAACACAATAGAACAGGTTACAATTAGAAAAATATTCAAGCGATTTTATATCTCATCCTATGAAATTTATGAAACCTTACGTGATGAAAACTACGATCGAAAGATTTATTTGTTTGATTTAATTCGATCGGGATTTATTCGTTTGATTTAATTTTAGCAGGATAGGATATGTCTTTTCATTTCTACTATCATAATAGTGCACAGTTTTTTTATTGTAAG
The DNA here is from genome assembly GCA_905250885.1 of Didymodactylos carnosus. Classification (NCBI taxonomy): domain Eukaryota; kingdom Metazoa; phylum Rotifera; class Eurotatoria; order Philodinida; family Philodinidae; genus Didymodactylos; species Didymodactylos carnosus. The sequence goes on from CAJNOQ010001281.1 coordinate 28,240, forward strand.
TCGTTATGATGTCCTGCTCGTGTTTTAAAACGATCTGTTAATAAATCGTAGCATAAGCATTGGCTATAACATGGTTTAAGTCAGGAACAGAGCTTACGTCTCAAACATTAATTAAATGTGAAGATTCAAGCACTATTTATATCATATACCATATATCATCATGATTTCAGTAATAAATGTTTTTTCGTGGAAAAATGTTATTGTGAAGATGAGTGGAATGAGCATAATACTTCCGAGACATTAGAAAAAAACACTTTTATTGAATACCGTTGGTAAAGCGCAGTATTTCTAGTACCTTCTAGTCACGAATCTTGACATAAAATCTGGCAAGATCATATAGAAACTTAGAGATTTTATTTCAAAAGTTCACAAAATCTTGTGAAATCTACACAAGATCTTGCAAGATTGTTCAAGAAATATCGGCAAGATTCTTCAATAGATTTCACAAGATTTCGTAAGATCTTGTATGATCGTCGAAGCAGTAATAAGATCATCGAAGCTTTCACAAGACCATAAATTCATTAGATCTCATAAGAGTATTGGTAGAATATAATATTTAATATATTATTTATTCGTAATATTTTGTTTACATGCATCTAAACGTTTCGACATTTATCAATGTCTCCAGTGGAATAAAAGAATTTTTAAACGAAAAAAAAGTGTATTAAATATTATCTGCTAACTGTTTGTTTCATAAGAGTATATGTCTGATCTTGTCTCACAGATTCTCTCTACACTCTCTTTAAAAGTATATCTTTTCCTTTTAATAATATTTTCTAGTATAGATAGGACTATGTCTTTCGTAAGATCGTGTCTGACCATGTTCCTTATAGCCATATACTTTATTTGTATTGTGCTCAGTTAATATGAAGTTGTAGAAAGCAAAAAAATTCTAAGTTTTAATATAAGAACGATGTTACATATATAGTCTACTGTATATTGTAGCAAAAGTTATGCGGTAATAACGGGTCATCACTTCTCAGAAGATCTTGTGAGAAGCCGACAACAGATCTTGTATGACCTTGTAGCAAAAAATGAATATGGGCTCAACATTCTTACTAACAAAATCATACAATATCTCTCGTTTTCTTGTCACAAGATCTGGTATGATTTCATCACGTCATATAAGTTGATCCTGTAAGATTTTGTGACAAGGAATTTCAAGCTGCAAGATTTTAAACGCTCTTAAGACAAAATCTTGTAAAATCATATAGCAAGATCTTGTCACAAGATTTCATAAGAAAACGATAAGTCTTGTATGACCTTGTAAACTGAGTTGCACTGGGTCGGTATACAGACACAAATTTCTTCCACTTATTGTTTGGCTGGATTGAATACTATATAGCAACGCAAAACTGGAAATTTTCAATTTTTTTTTGCCACCAACTCGTCGAAGCATATGAATTTTGATTGAATTCACAGAAAAATAGTCTTTATGACGACTGCCATTTCCAGCCGTTGGTCAGACTGGTAATCTGCAAATGAATTAAATACACTGAAAATCTATCCTCGATGATTTTGGTACTAATTTGTTCGCTTTGGTCAAGATTTTACAGTAGTATTCCGATGATTCATAGAAACTATTTTGAATAATACTGTGTGATTTTATATTGATTACATATTTGACAAAATTGAAATAATGTAGCCTATTTTAATTTGTTAGCTTGTCTTGTGATAATCTTAGGATCTCAGATGTTCATGATGAAAATGATGAAATTTTGATAATATAAATAAAAAAATAGTATCAATTTTTACCTATAACTTGATTTTCTTACGAAAATGGCACATAATCAGTATAATTAATGCAGTCCCGCGTGAAACGTCTTGTAACATAGATCTCAATGTCTTGAACTTTTTCCTAGTGAGATCTTGACTCAAGATCTTGGTAAGAAAACGTAAGAAATTTAAGAGGTTGAACGTCTTAAAATTTCTTGTGTTCTTGTACCAAAATCTTGATAATTCTTGACTCACCGTTTTATTTCACACTCTTGCTTACATATAACTGCGAAAATTTTCATATTTAGAATAATTTTCGAAATTTTTTCTTTCTTGAGCAAAGCGGTGGAAAGCAAAAACTCGATTGTTTACCTTCTTTTTTACTTCTACTTTTTTGTTGTGGAACCGTGTAGGTGACGAATGATAATATTCTTTAAAAGATAGACTTTATTTCAATTGAAAGGGTCTTCACATCGCTATTCACATAGATTTTTGAAAATCATCATATAGGTGTTACTAGTTGACCTTTTCCAGATGTTTTTCAATCAATCAATTTTATTTAGTCCATGATGTTAATAAAATGACAGGGTAATGACAAAAGTTCAACAAAGAACTTATCTAGGTCATCCCTAGTAAAAAACGAAAAAGAAAAGAGATAGAAAATAAAAAAGTTTGAACAATAGAAAAAATAACATAGACTTTGCGGAGGACTGCATAACATTCTTAGCAAGAACTTGTCTTCTAGTCATACTTAAGTACACTTAATTATGCGTAACGTTTTTATTCTTAAAAAGGATGTAAGGTTAGTTTGCATATAATATTTAATGAGAAGATGAGAGTTACGGTATGGGTTTAGTCGATTTTAGTATTTGTCTATGCGAGAAGAAAGCAATTCATATTAAAACTAGAAATTAGCAAGCCATAAATTCGAAAAAATGTGTATGTTAATATCATTGTATAATATCCTTTTCATGGGCAACTTTCATAACGTTCCTTTCCAGTGAATCAGCTTTCTTCAAAAAATATTACAAAATAAATATGAAAACATAATACTACGTCTAAGAAACAATTATGTGATAGTGTTTGCACTTACATTAAAACAATTAGTTTTGAATTATTTTACTCAAATCTCTCAACAATATTTCCCTTCTCTAATTCTCATACCCATTGAAGAAAGATATGTTAAAGATAAAGATCTATCAACATCTAATTATGGGTACTAGCCTTTACAATTGGCGACAGACGACCTTTGATAGTCTGATAAAAGAAAATTTGAAGAATTTTCAGCAATATATGTTCTGTGAGAATATATGCTCAAAATATCTTATATAAAAACCACTATCTTCTATTAGATGAAATCTTCTTCTTGTCTTAATTTATCGAAAGAGAAATACTATAAAAAAATTGTTTTCTACTAACGTAATAAACAAACTTTTAGAACTTATCTGGATCCTATCTTATTATTGACAGATGATCCATCCTAATATAAGAAAAGACTATAAAAAATGTTTGTAATTCATCGTATTTCATAAGAACACAAATTATGAGCCAATCTATGTCATCATATTTATAATTCATCACCTCAATGATATATTCACTTTATGTTAGTTTAACAGATGTTGGATTAGTATATAATACACAATCACCATTAAACAAACTACCATTGAGGATATGGAGTAAAGCTACTTCATACTAATGACAATTTAACTCAGTAATTTATTTATGTATATAACAGCTTGTTAAATAAATGATTTAGTAACAAATGACTGTAGTATACATGAATACAGTTGTAAAATATTCATTATTGAACCATTAACAACGAAAATATATTCGAGAAAAAATACAATGATAAATTTAATTGGTCACCCGTCCGGAGTTTACGAAAAAAGCGATCTAAATTTGTTTTGGATACTTATCTAATTAAAATCAAAGGGATTAATAAGATACTACTATCATTCTCAAATGATAAGAGTCCTGGTTTTTATTTGAAGAGTTTTTGATAGAAATCAGATAGAGACTTGCGGTTTTCACCATTCGAAAGAGGGACCTTGGGAGCATGTTTCCGTCAGCATAGACCTCTTCAGAAAGGTCGAATTCCTTGGAGTTCCACGACTGATAGCTTGGGACTATTGGTAGCCTCGAATACGGATAGGTAATCAATCATGTTGAGTCTCGCGGCAATATCTATTTTTAGAAAAAGATTTTAGAACCTAGCGAAGGCCTAGTTTTTCAAAAAATTAGCTTGTTTTGACCTAATATTTAAAAACTCAATAGTCACTCAGAAAATATAAGAACGAGTTCAAAACCTCGAAATGTACAGTATTTAGATTATTTTATATTCTATTTATAAGAAATAAAAAAATAATTTGGAGAACCCTTAGTTTTCCAAAAAAAGGCTCCTAGCCTCTCATAAAAACATGTCTTTTCAATCTTGTAATCATGTCTAGCGGCTAAAATTAGCCATATCTTGAAGTTTTGAACTCGTTCTAGTGTTTTTTGAGTAAACTGTGAGTTTTTTAATATTCGGTAAAAACAGGTAAAAATCCCGAATTTTTTTTTTCCTAAGAACAAATATTGCCACGAGCCTCAGCATAATTGATTACCTATAGCCCACCAATTTTCGAGATAATCAATAGTCGCACGAGTATCGGCCATTTTTGCCGTACTTCGCCAATGAGAAATATGTATGCTATTATTTTTTCAATTAGAACAACTTTGCGTGAAATTGCGTTTCTTTTGGCTTACGATGGAGCCTAATCATGTGCCCATCTCTGTTTCCAGTGATTTATATCTCGATCGATAGAGGATATCGAACTAGTAGAGTGTGTTTTTTTACAATCAGGTTTTGAGTTTTGATCACTTTTATCGTAGTAGTATGACGAAGGATATGCTTTCAAAATTAACATTGTTGGAATGTAATTTTGATTTATTATACTGACTTTTTTTATGCATACTATTACGAAAAGCAAACATGACTGTTATACGTACAAAGTAAAAAGCAGGAAAGTAAGTTAAAAGAACGAATAGATTTTAATTCGGAGTTGGACTTTAGATTTTTTAGCAGAGTTAGAGTTGTACTTACGAGGGAAGGTTCCCAGGTGTTTCCCTGGGATTTCAAAGCAATGTACCCCACTTTGCTAATTTAAGGATGCTGATTACGAATCTGAAAACCATTCGTGCTCTCGTTCAATCCTTCAAGAGTTATACAGCTTTTCATAGAAATATTCAATAGAGCTGAGAGATATGCCATTCTATAGATAAACACCTTAGCTATAAAATGATATGTGTTTTAGCTTGGTTGTCACCACGACTGCCATGATGCAAACAGAATGAAATCTTGTGGTAATATATGGCAAATTTTTCTAAATATTTTCAAAAAGAAACATAAAACAAGTGAAAAATGTGCAACATTTTAAAATTTTTTTACTTAGCAATCAAACGTTCTCTGAAGCTAAAACACATATCATTTTATAGCTAAGGTGTTTATCTATAGAATGGCATATCTCTCAGCTCTATTGAATATTTCTATGAAAAGCTGTGATTTTTTCAAAATATGGTACTTTTCGCCACTATTAAAATAAAATGCTTATAACTCTTGAAGGATTGAACGAGAGCACGAATGGTTTTCAGATTCGTAATCAGCATCCTTAAATTAGCAAAGTG
>CAJNOQ010001282.1:0-33613 GCA_905250885.1 Didymodactylos carnosus
ATACTCCGAACTATCAGCCCATGAGAAAAAAGCAACACAATCCTATTGAAAAATCTTTGCAGACGGTCTAGTTCTCCAAAGAACTCCTAGAAAACCTGTTTCAGAAAACTCTTCTGAAAATAATGTTGGTTATGAGAACATGCCTCCAAGTCTCCTCTTTCGAATGGCGAAAACCGCAGGTCTCTATCTTGTTCCTATCAAAAGTTGTTCGTAATCAAAGTCGTCCAGTGACTTACTGGACACCCTATACAATTATCTTTTCTGATGAACAAAGCATCGACGAACTGGGCCCAACTAGGAAATTTCGTAACTTATTAAATCTTTTGAACTGATTTCGACGATTTTCAGATGTATGGACTCGAACTAAACTTAGAGATAGATGGATGTACTTTGAGAATTTCTGGCTTTTGGTCTTCGAAGATAATTGGGAAGAATATTTAAAAAAAAAATGAAAACCAACTAAAAGTTTCGAAATATACATCAGTCGACTCAGATTTTGATCCCGATTCCGAATATGATATTTTTATTACAGAGTTCTGATTGAGAAAATTGCGAATTACGGGCAGAATTGCGACTTTTTCGGTTCTGATTTAGAAAAAATGAAATTTCTCAACAATGGAAAGGAATTTTTAAAAAAGCGATTTATAACTTTTTTGATAATGCAGAGATGAGTCGAACACCATATAATTAAAGGCTTCATCTCTTACTACATACATTTTCTAGATACAACTAGATACATTTGCAAAAACCGGTGGTGCCATTTGAGCAGTTTTGGCGCCGAAATTCTTATTTTGACCGGTTTTTTTCGATAAGGTCCTAAATCACATTTCTAGAGACAGATTCACACGGAGAACCAGAAAAAGCTATTGGTGACGTCTCAAACTCAAATGGAACAGAGATATTCAATTTTTAAAAAAGTGAGCATTTTTTCGAAAAATACGGTCCTTCAAGTTTTTTGCATTTTTCTCACTCAAAACTTTGTTTGGAAAGGCTATACTCACGACATTCGTGATCAGCGTGCAAAACTGCATCGAATGATGTGTAATAAAGCCCAAAATAAATTTATGTAACTTTTTTGAATTAGCGGCGCCTTATATCAATGTATAAAACAGTTAAAGTCGAGTAAATTATCACCTACGACAACGTATCTTAAAACTTTTTATGTAAGAATAGAATATTTCTTTACTAGCTAGTAGTCAACAAGTTTGCGATTACTTACTAAGAGAAAACTTCGAATCGTTGGTGATATCCATATAGGTTGTGAGGTAATTAAATAATAAGATAAGTATTTAGTGCCATAAGTACAGGCATCAAGATGAATGAACACTTGGCCAAAAAGTCGAAGTTAACCTTTTTCACAGTTTCAATTAAAGAATAATATTTAACAGTGTTCTCGCAGAATAAAATTCTTTATCTCTATTCCCTAATGGTAAAAAATTCGACTAAGAATCCATATAAACGATTTGAGTAACGATAACTTTTCAAGCTACCAGTTAATAAAAAAGATTCGATTTTTGAACTTAAACGCGAAGAAAAAAGATTATTTTTCATGCTAGTAAAGTCAGTTTCCGAAAAATACTCAAACTGGCTCAAGCTTTGCTCTGGCCTTCGTCTAGTCTTACGGCATCTGTAATATTAACGCCAATTAACCTCTTGTATCTCTTGAACTTTGGGCTGGCTTTTCACGTAAAATCTATTTTCATGCCAACAAAAGCATTTTTAACAAAATAAACACTCATATTCGAGATCAGCTTGTAATACTACATCGAACCATGTATAATATGAGTACTTTTTAGAGAAAAAGTAATTTTTGGTTTCGATCTCGGTCCCCTGAGGTGTCTTGTTGAAAAAAAGTATTTTTTTGTAATTGAATTTCATTATTTAATCGATTATTAGACATATGAGTTATAATTTTTTGAGACACAGAGTTTATTGCGAAAACAAATGTCATACCTGTTTAATAACCAAAGAAATGTTAACTATGAGAGAAAGACCATATATCTGTCGAATTTTTCAGTTTTCAAATTCTAGAACTATATTCGTTGGATTTCTGATCTGATGCGAAATATTACTAGCGACAAATTCTGTTTTAAATTGAGTAAGTATTTCTCAAGTTGTTTTTCGCACAAACAAAGTGGGTTGCTCTTTTCCTGAGTAACTGTATACTACAGAACATCGTAAATTATTTTTAGTTTGAACTGAACTTTCTTCAATTTTCATGAAAAAATATTCCCAGTATAACCTTTTTTCTAACAGAAAGTATCAGTTCACTTAAATCTTTTATTTTTTTCAAGTTTAATTGTGTATACTTTCTTTCGTTGTCGAGTTCATAGAATCTTTTTTTTAATTCAAAATAATATTTATTTATATTAGAAATAGAGAGAAAAAATTTTTTTATACTTGAAGAACATAAGATAAATTTACATATACTACATATATGGAATGATCAAGAAGATATAAAGTTGTATTAGATAATCAAAAGGCAAGATTTTTCAACATGTGTCAATAGCAAACAATAACAAAACGAGAATCAATAACAAGACTGCTTTATTGTCAATAAGAAAAAAATCTTTCATGAAACACTATTCTTACTAAATAGTCAACATTTATCCAAATCTTCTTATTCATTCTCGAGTTCTCTGGAACTAACGAAGGAACCTCTCGAGATGCCCACTTCCGGTTCAGATACGTTGTACATGGATCGATAGATCTCAGTGAAGTAGTAAATACCCTAAAATGATTCCGGCCTATGACTCTTGAAGGTTCGGTTTTCTGGAAAACCAGTTTTTCAGAAACTTTAAAAAATAACCAAAACCTTTGTTTAATGAGGCATGATTGTGGCCTGCAAATTACTGATTAAAATGAAACATCCCCCAACTCTACACGGCCTTTCTTTGCAAAGTTAGAGAATTTATAAGAAGAGCCCTAAATGTTCATTGTCAGCTCAAAGCTACAGAAATAAGAAGAAAGTAATTTAAGGCTTTTCTTGTAAATTCTCTAACCTTGCGAAGAAAGGTCGTGTAGACCTGGGAGATGTCTCGTTTTAATCAGAAATCTGCAGGCCACAATCATGCCTCATCAGCAAAGGTTTTGGTTACTTTTTAGAATTTCTGAAAAACTGGTTTTCCAGAAAACCGAGTCTTCAGGAGTCATGGGCTCGAACCATTTTAGGGTATTTACTACCTCACCGAGATCTATCGATCTATGTACAACGCATGTGAATCGGAAGTAGGTATCTCGGGAGGTTCCCTCATAACTGTAACCACAAACTCTTTACGCCATTATTTTAAAAATTTTAAATGCTGTTTTATGTTTATCAATTGTTACTTCATGGTTTTCTTGAAAATGACGAAAAGATTCGTCGAAAGATCGAAATAACGTTATGATGAAATTACTAGTTGCTGTTAAGACAATAATATTTTTACTCAAATGTTTGCCCATACAAAACTCAAATTATTTAAATGCTGTTGCTCAACGATTACTCAAAACTGATTGAACGATTGAAACGGATTTTTTTTCTTCTGTTTCATAGATGATGATATCACCATCTATGAAATAGAAGAAAAAAAATCTATTTCAATCGGTACGACTAATTGTTCATTTCACTTGATGCAGCGAGTTATCCGAAACAAAAACGCTTGCGACAAATTACCAGTTGCCAAAGCCAATTGACTGCAACGAATTGATCCGGCACCAAAAATTCATAGATATATCAAGTCAATAATTTATTTGTCTTCAAATTGCGTGTCCCTAGTGTTAAAAGAAAACGTTATGTATGGTTTCAACCCATGTTGTTTTCGTTTAACTTTATTCTGATGCTGATTATTATTAACGAAATGAAGGTCAAGCGAGATCATCATTTTTCTACTTTTTTTTTAATGAAAACAATTCTTTTACAAACTATTTTAAAAGACTTTCTCATACTATTGACTTTTTAACTGGTGAAGTAGAGCTGATATTGGTTTCAGATACGTTTTTTTAACATCTGATCAGCATTTAAGGCGCCAGTAGTTTCATAATTCATAATTATAAATTCCCCAGAGATTTTATTATGATCCATAATAATATTATTTTTAACTTCATAGAGCCCTCTACCCTCAGAAAAACCAAGGGGGAGCTTCAAAGGTTGAAGAGTATAAGATAATTCTGTCCTCCTTGGTTTTTATGAAAAAAATCTCGTGTTTAATTCTCGAGGTTTTAATTTTTTCTCTACCCTTTCATTATTTTATAACTTAAAGAAAGTATAAAAGAGGTAGAGAAAAACTTAAAACTCCAGGTTAAACCGGATTTTTCTATGGAACTCACACCCTCTAAGAATTAGAGGAATAAATTCATGGAATTAAAGTAGTAAATTTAGAAAGATTTGAAGTTACGTATTTCACTCTTTTTGATTTTTAGACTAAGTTGGTAATAATGAAAACTAAGTTAAGTATCAGCCCTAAATCAAATTTGCAAGGATTTTGGCATAGCACCTTTATAAAAAACGCATCACCGAAGGATAATTAAGTTCTCTTCTAATTTTAAGGATTATCTCCTTTAACCTTCAATGGAAATTCAAGAGGATTAGCACTTTGGAAGACTCAAAAGACAACCTCCCTCATAAACTCGGCAGGAATTCACCAGGGATATTACCCAACGTTCTAGATCCAGAGCATATTTCAAGATTTTTTCCTTCAATGGCCAGGGAGGTGGATAGCCCTGACTATTAGTGGTTGTGTTGTTCACTTTATTTAGGGAACCGTTATAGCATCTCTCAATCCAAACACCCGAAAATAGGTTAAATTTCGAGTTCTTTGGTTTGAATATCAAGACAGAAGAAATATCCAAGGAAAGCATAAATCCAGGCTTACATATACATGGGCAACAGAATGAAATTTGAGGCTAGGGATCATTCCCCTTAATCTATCCTTAGGATCTCGGAACCAACCCCTCAGTGCTAAGACTAACACTGATAGAATTTATCTCCTATTCATTTTAAAATTAATTGCGAATTGGATAAAGAATAGTTTAACTGCTGCACGATGCTGACGTTTTCAGGCCATTTTAAAGTATTTTATAACCTTTGTTAATTCTATTTCAATTAGTATTTTTTTTTTCTTATATGATGGCATGTTATTTTGATAGATGTACAATTTTATTTTTTGAATAAAAAAGAACAAAACAAGTGAGAAAAAAATGTCATTATACCTCCATGTTGTAGATTATTTACATTCTTGACTTCTCTTCTTCTTTGTATGTGACAACAACAATGATAGAGGTAGAAAAAATTAGTATTTTATTCCCATAAGGTTTATTAACAAATACAATAGATCATGATTTAATTTTGTCAAGTATGTGTATACGTGTGGCTATAGAGAGCAATATTTGATTTTAAAATAAAATAAACTAATAAAAAAAAAGCTAGGTGAAGAACAAAAACACTTTTGTTTTTTGTTTTTTTTATTATTAACGAAAATTGACACACACTTATTATCAAAAATTATTTAATGCGATTTTTAATACATGCGAAAATATTGCCAATTTTGAGAGTAAGCTTATAGATATCGTCTTTATTGAGATTGACTTTGCAGGCTCAGATAAAAAGAGATGAACTGTTTCAAGGCTGTTTTCAATTTCTTTTTCGTTCAAATAAATTCTTTTTTTGCAATCGAATGTTTTAAAAAGTTTTCAGAGCTTTGTTTTCACCTAGTTTTAAAAAAACTCATACCTCAATCAAAATACTTTGCCTTCTCTAATAGATTGTTTCGTAGAATACCTTTCAATAGACAAATTCTCGGTATGGTTTGGATTTTTCCCCCAACAGAAACATTGTAATCAGGTTCATTGTAGTTAGTTATATGGGTTCGATAGATGCTCAAGATTACTTCAATTCACCGGGTACTAGTTCTGAGACTGCAACGAAATTCGATACCATACTCGAACCACTGAAGATTGTGATTTCGTTTGATTTTCACGTCAGAGAGGACATTTTGAACTATCGATTCATGTAAGACAACCACTATATGACCACTTTAAGTTTTGGAGAACTAGGTTATAGACTTCCAAATTCCTGACATCTTAAATACTGATCAGGTGTCAAAAAAACGTATCTAAAACCAATATCAGCTCTACTTCACCATTTTAAAAAATCAATAGTGTGAGAAAGTCTTGTAAAATAAATGATAAAAAGATGTTTTCCATCAGAAAAAGCGTTTTCAGTAAACAATGTCGATTAGCAAAGATCCATGCCAAAACAGTTAATAATAGTGAGTAATGAAAATTGAATAGCAGTTCTTCTTGAAGGAGTTCAAATATCTTTTATTAGAATCATCTTTTACTAGAGGTGATAAATTATAGTAAAACACGGACCATCAGTAAAAGTAAGATAAGTGTTTCTAAGCAGGTCGGGCTGACGACTATCCTGTTCCTTACAGACTTCAAAGATACTACATTTGAATCATGGCGCCGACAAGTTATGAACTTATCTTGAGCAGGTCACTTATCTTTCTCTCTCGGACAACCCGTCCGATAGCATACTTACGAGATTGCGACACACAACATAGTATCGCTAGTTTGCTAAAAAGCTAATACGTACAGAGTAAGTGTGTATGGGAAACTCTCATAATCTATCATGTTATTTACCTGTTACTTCTAGATGCTTTTGTTTTCCGTTAAAAATGACAAAAATCTAATCTACCTGTATTTATAATATTACAAGCTGAAAGTCGATTTAAAAACAGCTAACAGCCACTGATTCAGCTCAATTCCACAATGTATACTCCTTTAACCCAAATTCCCCCTCATTATCGTGGAACATCATTCAGTAACAGTCTCGGTATAAGAGTGTCATATCAAAATAAAATCGGAAAAATCAATGAAAACACTTCATATACAGGCAATGCTAATACCAACAATAATAACAACGGATCATTACATCACTTTAATATGAGAGTAACCGAAGGTAAGAATAAGATACTTTCTTTGATTAGACAATTTTTATAAAAGAGGTAAAATGTACTGTTTGGAAGTTCATTCCGTGCAAGTTGGACACTTCATCATATCTTTCACCGTCTCACTTATAAACTGTTACAAAACTGAGCGAGTTCGAGTCTGAAGTCGAGCCGTTTTTTGATGGGCTCAGACTCCAACTTAATTTTATGTTTCGAGTCCGAGTCATTATTATTCAAAACAAAAACGTTAACGTACTGATTGTTTGTACTGATTGTATTTATTGTTCAGCGTGAACTAAGTTTTAGTTCATATATCGTAGTTCATTATTCGCTATTTTCTTAACAATCACTATAGGATGTGTTTTCAAGTAGCCAGAATTATATTTAACGAATAAAGCTTGTAAAAAACTGTAACACATCTAAAACACTAAAGCTATTAGTACTTTGCTGTTAAGTTTCCAAGTGCCTCCTTGCTGTATCAATGGTAAAATGGAGCTCTATAGGTAGGTTTTGTTAGTAATTATGAATCTGAAATCAGTTGCGACACATACGTCATCTTTGAATCAGCGTTTTAGATAAGCATTCCTGAAAAGTTTGAACTAATCTTTATAAACTTTCTTTTTGATCTTATCAGTTCATAAAGAAGAATAAGTCAGTCACTTACGGTCACCAATCATTATCAAAAACGGATCAATTATTTTTGCAAATAATACAAAAATAGCGTAGAGTACACAATTTCTTTTTAGAAACTCCCTCATAATTGGTAATGATTTGTGACCGTAAGTGACTAACTTATTCCTCTTTATGAACTGATACGGTTCAAAAAGAAAGTTTATAAAGATTAGTTCAAAATTTTCAGGATCCCTTAACTAAAACGCTGATTCAAAGACGACGTATGTATCGCAACTGATTTCGGATTCATAATCACTAACAAAACCTACTTACAGGCTCGATTTTACGAGAAAACCAGTCTAACTGTCCGATCACTTTTTTCACGAAAACTTATTGGACAATAGGTAATCGAGTGTGCTGAATCTGAATATCATAGTGGTTTGGGCGTCTAGGCCTCCAGAGACCGGATTTCTGGAAAACCAGTTTTTCAGAAACTCTACAAGATAACCAAAACCCTTCTTAATGAAGCATAGCTGTAGCCCACACATTTTTGATTAAAATGAGACATCTCCCAGCTCTACACAACCTTTTTTTGCAAAGTTAGAAAATTTATAAGAAGAGCCCTAAATGTTCATTGTCAGCTCAAAGCTACAGAAATAAGAAATTAATTTAGGGCTTGTCTTGTAAATTCTCTAAATTTGCAAAGAAGGTCGTGTAGACCTGGGAGATGTCTCATTTTAATCAGAAATGTGCGGGCTGCAATTATGCCTCATTAAGAAAGGTTTTGGTTACATTTAGATTTTCTGAAAGACTGGTTCCAGAAGACCGGTCTCTGGGGACCTAGACGCCCAAACCACTATGATATTCAGATTCAGCACACTCGATTACCTATTATCCAATAAGTTTTTGTGAAAAAAGCGACCGAACAGTTGGAGTGGTTTCCTCATTAGCATTGATACCGCGTTGAGACACTTGAGAGTTTCTCTCGTCGATAATTTTGTTTATAACAACAACAAACTTTAGTCTCTTTCTTGGAAAAACGTTATATACCCACTTTTTAGGAATAATTTAAGGCTCCACTTATTACTGAACCAAGAATACCCTTTTACACACCATTTAATCACTATATATCGACACTTCTTCTTAGGTTTACATCGTTATCGAGACTTAAAACGTAATTGGTCGAAAAAACCTAATGTATCGGAAGAACAAACTACCATTAATCAATCATCAACAATATCGACAAAACATCAACGTTTTCAGCTCCCTTCTATCGAACATCGAAAAAAACGTTGTCTATTTCAAGAAAGTAAAAAATCAACGGAAACAAAATCATTTTTGCAAAATGACACTTCTTCTCATAAATTGTCAACGGCTGCTGAGTATTTAACAACGACAAATGAACGAAAAAATAGTAAAAAATCGTCTAGAACAACAGTACTTAATTCTTATTTACATGCAAAACAAAGTTATGAACAGCCAGAACAGACAAAAAATCAAAATATCATTAGAAAACCCTATTGTCTAAATGATTATATTAATGAGGATAGAGATGAAATTGATTTAGATCCATTACATGTTCGTATTCAACAAGATTTAATGAAATTAAGAAAATTAATTAAAGCTCGACAACGACGAGCAGAACGAGAACGAGAGAAAAATTTACAAGCAAAATTAAAATTATTAAATGCAACTAAATTTGCTAATCAAAAATCAAACAAACATTTGAATATTGAACAAATTCTTCGTAAACTTCAAGAAGAATATGATGCTGTGCCACAAACAGAAACAAATGAAGAGGTATGAGTATTCAAATCTAATAATAGTACAGTTAATATGCATCGTTGTTCGCATAAGGAACATTATATAAGAAAAAGAAAAATAATAGAGACAAAAAAGAAAAATATCCTCGTACTAATATACAGAGTTTAATTTTGAATTCTTATTTCCTGTAATAAATAAAACAATTTAAAAATATTCTAAAAATAAATATTCATTAGTACTTTTAAATAATAGTACTTTGATTGTTTCAAACATATGTTTAAAGTACATGTCACTAGAATACATTCTTCTTTTACCACATATATATAATTACTCAGTAAACAATTACTGTATTCTACAGCTGATTTTTTTTCATTTTTTTTTTTTTTGCTTTAGACTGGAGGCAACGTACAAAATGTTGGTGATTTTGATTGTCAATCAAAATCAAAAGCAACCACAACTACATCGTCAGACATCGCTGCTACTAATGAAACGGCGGATTTTACAAAAATGAAACATTTTCTTTCACAACAATTATCAAATGAGGAACGTCAACAACAGCCGAAACAAGCAAGACATACAACATCTTCATCTGAATCTCATATATTACCATCAACAGAAAGTGGAATTGGTTCAAGTATATCCAGTCAATGTTCACAATATAATAATAATAATAAAACAATTTTATCAACGGTACACCAAAAAGAACATCAAACATTATCGGGTATAAAAGTCGGAGATTTAATTACACATAAAAATAAAAATAAACAGAGTACGATTAAACAGGCAAAGTCACAACAGACACGTTCAATTTTTAATATTCAAAATTCAAGATTAAATAGTCAGGATAATGTTCAAACATTGCCATCAACACAACAACGAAGAGCGTATATTTGTAGCGTTACGCCAGAAGAAGACGAAGATCAAAGTGAAAATAGTGATGTGGATGAAGAAAATGAAAATAATATAGATGAATTTTATCGTTTAAATCGTTATACACTTCATCGTATATCAGAAAAAAGGCATGAAAAACCCACTTCAACTGTTATTCAATATTCACCGCATGATATTAATCGAATACATAGGGAAAAAGATCTTCAAAACTATCATCATCAACAAGAACAACAACAACAAAATTCCATTGATGAGATTCACCCTAAATTACAACGATTAAAAGTAAAATTAAAATTACCTCAACCACTTCTACAATCAAAACGAATTGAAAAACAAAAGCCTGGTTATAAAACTCTTCCTACATCATCAAAAAACGATAATGAATTTGATTATAATGATGGTGATGATGATGATGATTACTCAACAGTAGACGGTTGTCTAGTTCGTTATACGTACGCTGGATCAAGTAGTAAAAATCAAGTTAAAAATACTCTTATTGATAATAAAACTTCAACTCTTCTTCATATTCTATTTACACCTGGTACATGTATTCAAGAAGATGTCAAAGATGGCGTTGAATGTTTAGTCAATTATAAACAATTAATTGAAAATTTACCAAGACCGTTAATTGATATAGACAATGATGATAAACATTTATTTGATCGATTACAACGTATCCGAGATACAATGCCAGATACAAATGTTTATGACTCTTATAAAAGATATTCTAATCATTCATAATTTTCTAGAATTTTTTAGACAAATTCTAGACGTCTCTCCTCTTCTTCGTTTTGTTATTATATGGAAGAGAAATGGTATGTGTATAGATTCTAGAATTTGGTATCAAGAGGAGGGATCATTTTTTACTGCTCTTCTCTATTATTTAACTTATATTAAGAGAAGTATAGGCAGTTTTAATTGTTTTAAAGTGTAAATTATTTGCATCATAACTTGATTTATCTTTAACAACAACAATTTCTAGGATGTCTCCCGGTGAATTACACTGTGGATAAAAAACATCTTTCTTCATTTTATACGAACAAAATGAAAAATATTGACTTATTTGAGAATATTTTTTACTTTTTATAAATACTGATTAAATTTTTTCTTTTCTTTTCTTGTTTTGATTTTTATTGAACATTAAAGTATAAGTTTCCACACTAGTCGGAAAAGAAAAGGAAATATATTCAAACAATTCAAAGTATTTAAAAAATAAAACATTTTTAACAATTAAGGATATAAAGTGCTTAAACTTTTTATTGAGTAAAAACTATTTTTCATATACCTTGCGGACAAAGACATCAGACTGTATAGAAAATCAATCAGTCTATAACAAGCGACCGTTGAAAAGTGTGCTAGAATAAAATACATTAAACTCAGAATCAGTACAAATGATAAGATCAGTATGAATTGATTGCCTAAGATGTTTTTTTAGTCTTGAAAGCTTGTCCTTCCAAAAACAACTAGCAATTGAAGGTAACAGGTGCGGCAGAATAAATTGCGCTCTTAGTATTTCTACAATAAATTTTTCAATTTTTATCGCTCAGACTTAATTTTGCTTTGAAACGGTTAACTTTTAAATGAAAATAGAAATTTTTGTGTTCAATTTATTCTTTACTTTTTATCGTCTGAACAAATGTGAAAAAAAAAGGTAGGAACTTTATTAAAAAAAACACTATTGAAAGTGGGCCATGTCGGAGGTTCATCGTAGTATTCCTATAACTTTCTATTTTGACATTTTACAAGAATTCCATTTCATAGATTTTTGTAGAGAATTGAACAGGTAAACTTTTAAAAAACAATTAAGTTTGAACGATGAAAAATAAAAAAGTGATCGTTGAAAAACTGAGCCATTTATTCTGTCACATCCGTTCTAGTAGCTGTGTCAATTTTCTAAAATTTTGTTTCGAGCACGCGAGGGTTCTGATTAAATTTTCACCTAACCATCATGATTACTTGTTAGCCTGTTTGTAGACTAATCTATGTTTTACTAAGATTATGTCGTAATTCATTATTTCTTTTGTTACTCAAACTGTAACAGTGTTTACCACTGTTTTTCTTCACACATCCCTATTTTTAATAGTAATATCAATAACTCAAGCCGTGTGTAATATTGAGTACAATAAGATTGATAGTGACATTGAACTCGATTCAATAATAAAAGATGTAGTGAATAGTTAAGCGTTATAAGTTTTGATAAACAGAAAAAATCAACATTTAGTGTATAATCCGTGACACGTGTGGAACTTATGTCTATGTTCAACAAAAGGCGACGATAAGTTATTGACCCCAAAACGGGATATGTATGAGTTTGTAGAGGAAGAGTTACTCTATTCAGTAGTGTATATATTGTCGAATCCTAATTAGCACCGGCAGAAAAATTGCAACGTAATCCCTCTTTTTTTGGACTTTTTTAGAAATTTATTTTATTATTGAGTTTAATATTGTGCATTATAGAGTAAAGTATTCTCTAAAAAATAAGATCACTTGCAGCTCTCTAAGGCCTTTCCTTGAGGAGATACGAACTTTTTAAAGTTTGTTACTTTATAAAAATGAGATGTTTTCCAGCTCTCCACCAAGTTTTCTGATAGAGTTCTGATCATTTTGTACGTTATATCACAAATGTGACTTTTTCAGAGGCTTCAAGGCACAATATTAAACTCAATAATAAAATAAATTTAAAAGCCCAAAAAAAGAGGGATTACGATTCATTTCCTCTGATGGTACACATTAGGATTCAACAATATATATACTATTGGATAGAGCAAGTCTTTCTCCAGAAGCTCATACATATCCAGTTTTGGAGTCGAACATCACACTGAAATTTATAGTCGCCTTTAAAGCAAATGTATAAAGTTATGCACAAACTTTAAACTAAATTAACTGTATGTTTTATGCAGATGACTATTATTCAACAAATTTACACTCAATCTACCAGGTAATAGTAAAACATAACAACATTCACAGACACCTGCCCGAACAGTACACACACACACACATCCATCTAGAAGTTTTTTTAAATAATGTGTTAAAGAAAAGGTAAACAGAAACACTAGTAATAGTTCTATATATAAATAATATTAATAATATATAGATAATATTCTAATTATAAACAAATAATTGAGAAGCGTGTTAGGAGAGTCGATACTAATTATTATTCAAATCTATTCAATATTTTTGATTATTTATGAAATAATTAAAACGTATAGACTACATATATTAAAATATCTGCCGTAAATAGCAACAACAAGTTATTCAAACACTGCAATATTAATAATCATATAAAGTCTCTTTCTTTCCTTCTCTAGTTTTTTAATTATCCAATGGCAAAGTTTAACTTTTTCAATTTCTGATCAAACGCTTCTTACGATAAAACTTACAGATGGTATAAAGCTACTCCAAGTTGTTGTTAGTTGCTAGGGTAGCAAAGAAAATTTGCATTCACATGTTGATTAAGCTTGAAATCATCATTTCCTCTTGAGATTGACAATATTTAAAATCGGTATTTAAAAACAGTATCTACAACAATTGCGGTCTTGCTCATAAAAGAGCCAGTAATGGTCTCTGTAAGAAAATGGCTCAATATAATTTCAAACGCAAATAGTTTAGAATTCTCAAAATGCTTCACTTCAGAAGTTGTTTAAACTTTTAAAACTTTTTCTGAAAAACTGCACAGAAAAATCTCTTATAATTACTCATGTCTCAATCAATGGCATCCATCATTTATCCCAAACTTTTCGCATGACTTCCAAATACTTAACAAGAACTTATATATAGGAAACTAGAGAATTTTTTCCGTTTCAAAATGAACTATAAACAAGCTTTTCAAAAATATGTCCGTGTAAAGCCATTCTCGACTTTTAGATTATGAGAACGAAGGGGTCTTATATTTATAGAGGATTTTTTAATCTATCAATTTCTTTAGTATCATTTTCTACAACTACATTTCTGAAAATTTTCTAGAGGATTTTTCCCGGCTCCAAATCCATGAAGTTGAAAAGAAATCCATAAATTACATGAATTTTTCGTAAAAAAATATTATTTTAAGCGGATATTTAAAACTGTTCAGATCCCAGAATCCGGTGAAACTTAGCGAGATATGTTAAGCTATCTTGTGAACACAAGAAAGTTACTTCAAAACATAACTAAATACAAATTCTGTAAATATATAACATTTCAACCGGCTTGGTTCTAAAGTTAAGGGGTGAAGGTGGAATGCAAAATCAAGATTTGAATACAGTGCTTTACAATGTTTTTAAATACACCATTAAACTTTATTTGTCAGTTTTGGAACCTCCCATTAAATAACTTGATTCTATAAAAACATCAGCTTTCTAGAAAACCAAGGCAAAGGGCTTAAACATTTTTTCGGATGGAATAAATGAAACCAGCATATCAGAAGATCTACAGAAAATAAAGTTCAAAACTTTCTGAGCATTTTCCACTGACTTAGTTGTATAGAAAACCTGGGTTTCCGAAAAAACAGAAGGAAAGCACTTCGAAATTTTTATAAGTGACCTAGTAGAAAGAGCATATCAGAAAATCTCGAAAAAGGTGTCTTCTTAAAATTTCCAAACGCGTTTCCAGAAAGTTATACCAGAGTGTAAGGCAAAATTGCGCCTTGTGATATCCCACCTCTTTTTTTTCTTCGTTTCTAATTTTTAATGTTACTTCTACATCAGTTACGCTGAATGAATACTTAGCAAACGTAGATGTTTTTATTATGTTCTCTATTGACAAAAGGTTTGCACTAAATGATTAAATGTGTAAATACTGAAAACTTTTCAAATATAAAAAAAGCAACTCGTCGATTTATAGAAAATATCGATTTACAAAGTCTCGTTTTATGTTGAGATTACTTCTTATCGATAAATGCGTATAAATATTTTTCTTTATTTAATTAATTTGAGTGAGAAAATACTAATTGAAACTTTGTTACTGGATAATAATCAAATGTCATATCATTCGTCGTATTTGTCTTCTTTAAAATTTACTAATTTTTCGTTTTCCTATTCAATAAGTGATACTCGTTTATATTTAATCATTTTTGACATTGATCGAAGACGAGAAAGACATAATCGATATTCCACTGATGATAAAACAAAATCCTACTAACCAAGTCAATGTAATATGTTCAGAAAATAAGAGTGATCCAACAAGAGCACTTGCTAAAAAATTGCACGTTTTTGTTATCACAGTTGGATAAATAGAATTTGTTGATAATGCTAATGATTTTGAATAAAAATTCCACATACATACATTTGACAAAATAAATAAAACAAAATAGATACCAAAAAGGAAAAGAGTAGATTGATGATAGTTTGAATCAAATGTAAACTTAGCAAATAATGATGCTAAGCAAGCACATAATCCAGCTAATATGGAATAGAAATTGGAACGAGATAACATAGACAGTTGATCTAAAATGGAAAACATCTAACATAGAATTTATAAATATAAGAAAGATAATCATTTCGTTTTATAATATGAAAAAGTTTCATCAAGAGGAAAATTCATTGATAGTGAACGAATTAGAGTGTTTTTTTAATTTTCAATATACATATATGATTTTGTTTTAGATATGGATCGTTGACGTTGAGTATGCAAGATGAAAATGGTTAAAAGATGTAACAAAATAATTACTAAAAAGTAAGTTTTTATCGAAAAGAACACGCTGATTGATTCACTTTTCATAGAGATTTCTGGAACAGTAAGCAACAATCGAAACATTTAGCCAAAAATCGAACTTGTTCTATTAATCTGGAATACAAAATCAGGATTTGAAGATTTTTCAAATATACCATTAAAAAAAGACGAACCAGAAACTCTATAAAACCTTTATTTGTCAGTTTTGAAACCTCATTGAATAGCCTGATTTTATAGAAAATAAGGTGATACTCAGAATCAGTGTGCTCGAACTATTTGTATCACATGATAGTTGTCTGGAAAATTGATGCTCTAAAATTTTCGACTGTGATCAATTTCAAAAATGTCAGATATCCACACGATATACTAAAAGTCTCCACTGCGTCTCTCTTTTAAAACGCACGAAGATATCATTATCCTCCAAATAGATTCAACTTCTTACTTGTACGTAAATTTTTCTAAAATTATTAATTTTAATTCGTTTATTATAATCAGGAAATGGCAACACAACCAAATTTTTCTAAACAAGTAATACAATGATGAAATACACATAGTAAGTAGTATTGACCGTTTTATTGCAAAATCCAAAGATGTAAAATGCCATGAGAAATGGTGAGAAGTGCTAAAATGTTGAAAAAATAAATGTATCTTCTCAAAGAGAATGAAGTTCTTTCGAATGGTTTCGCAAGCATTAAAACACGGTTTTAGTTTGTAGTATGTAGTTTCAAATACGCTCTGTCTCGTCGTGTAGAGCGAAAAAATCGTTTGAATCTAAGTTAAATGCCCGGTACAAAGATTCATTTCTTAGTAATCAAGCGAAAAAAAGCAAAAATTGTTACGGTGGAACAAAACAAAGTTTTTTTCGAGATTTTAGAAATGCGGTCATAACAACTAATCATTTATTTTCAAAATTAAAAATATCAATCTGAATGGATCAAGTTTGACTAAGCTTTATTTGTTTTATTGGAAGGCTCAAATTATTGGTTAAAAATCATTATTTTTTGAAAAATTAATAATCAAAAAAAAAATAATCAAATTCCTGCGCCCTCAATTCTAACTGAAAATTATTTAAATTACAGATGAAAAATAGAGCTTTTCGAGGCGTACACGATGGCTACTTTAGCTTTTCTCTCTCACAAACTTTTAGCAGATAATATTAAAAAAAACTGTTAACTACATTTATTTTTTCAACATTTTAGTACTTCTCATCATTTCTCATGGCATTTTACACCTTCGGATTTTGCAATAAAATAGTCAATACATTTTTTGTAGAAAATTCAATAAGAAATCTTTTGGTAAAAAAACTAGCTCAATCAAGTGTAAGGAGGAGGAGAAAATTTGAAAATACAACCAGTCTAATTTATTCTGCTCCACTCGATAGATCAGTACAAATTTCACCATCATAATGAACTGCATAATTTTAATATTTTCTTGTTTCTTACCACCAAATACATACAACTATTTGTTTTCAATAAATAAAATTTGTTGATAATGTGAAATTGTCACAAACATACTATTATTTTCTTTTTATAATTGAACACGTAAAATACATGTGATACGAAAGTATAAATTTAATTACATGTGTATAAAAAAATATCAAAACGCAGTACAGTAAATACTCGTAAAGATAGATCAAAAATACAAAAAAATAATTTCGTCCGATAATCGATAACCGTTTTAGAATCATACAGTTATACGATAGAAAAATATCTGATTATGACACTTGAATAAGAAATATAAGTCATATGACTTTGAGCGAATATAAACAAAAATAGAATAACAGATACCTGACATACTGTCGAAACTTAGTTATAATATTAAACGAAAATAAGAAAGAAAGAAGTTCATTAGGTTTTCATGGGACGTGGACGATTTCTTTTTAAATTTGGATCATTAACATTGAGTACATAATGTAAAATAGATTTGAATGCATCATAAGGTAAAAAAGATTTCATAAATTCGAGAAAACGATACCATTTTGGAATATATAAAAATTTTTGATTTGTTATAACACCCTGTAATAGAAACATCTATCATTTTAACCATGTGTACAACAAACAGATAAGCAGTATTTGATTGTTTTTACCTGAACAATTTTTCTTGCTACATCTGTTGATGACATGAAATTAACTGATTCTGGACTGAAAAATTGAAGACAAACCATTTGTGATAAGTCACATCCACATTTCGCTTTACTTACATGACTATTTCTGTCACTTTTTTTGTCAGACCACCTTTTATTGGACCACTGATGACGATTGTTATATGAACACCGTGACATTTTGAACGAAAAATTTCATCTTCTAGACATTCCATGTAACCTAGAATGTAAATAAGAATGTTAGTATTTGAGTGATATACACTTCTAACCATTTTCACATGAATATATAGATAAAAATTAATAATTAAAAACTCGTTCTCTTTCATATTCTTAAATTCACAATTAATTTGATTAAAGTAATTATGATTTTTATCAATGTTCTAAGATTATTTATTTTTTCTATTTACCTATTAGAGCAAATTTGGATGCAGAATAGTCACTTAAATGGGATAATCCAAACAGACCGCAATTGCTTCCAACTAAAAAATAAAATAATCACTCATATCTACCGTAAAAAGTATAGATCATTTGCCTAAACTGATAATAATCTTATTCTATAGAACTTTTTTTAGCTTTAGAATTCAATTTAGCATCAACATACTTGCTACAATATGTCCAAAGTGACGATCGATCATAGCTGGAAGAAACTGTTGATTAATCTAAAAAGAGAAAATATTTTCGTTTTGTTCGAAACAAAAAACAGGAAAAAGTCTTACATAGAAATGTGATTGTATATTAACAGCAAATGTCTTTCGAATATCTGCAACATCCAAGTCTAACACATTCTTACATGTCACAACACCTGAATAAAGAAACAATACTAGAACACTATTATCAGCTAATTTTTATTCGGTAAGTACATACCTGCATTATTAACAACAATACTAACATTTCCAATGTCATGACGAATTTTTCCAGCAGCTTTACGAATTTCATCCGGATTTCTAAGCGCAAGAAAGAAAAATAATTAAACTTGGACCTTTCTTTGATGTAAAAGTTGTCGAAGAATATACTTTCGTTCTCTATTGATATATACTAGTGCTTAGGATCGTGCAGTACCAGTTCTTTGCCAGAAAAAATTAGTTTATTAGGAGACTGTGAGCACAAAACAAGTCGTGAGTATAGACTTATAACACTGTATAAAAGTGTTGCTGTGCGGAAATGTTGTAGCTTTGATTCTAGATAAAATGCAGAAGACTGTTATTCGAATGGTGTATTTAGTGATTAAAACAGCAGACGTGAATGGTAATATACATGGCATAATGGATAATATGCAATTAAATAATAGTATTAGTAGAAAGTCAACACCTAGTATTGATACACAACAAACACTTAGGACCTGTATTGAGACGCGTGTTGCACGCACTGGTGTTCACATAACAATCGTCATCAGTGGTCCAATAAAAGGTGGTCTGACAAAAAAAGTGACAGAAATAGTCATGTAAGTAAATCGAAATGTTGATGTGGCTGATTACAAATGGTTTGTCTTCAATTTTTCAGTCCAGAATCAGTTAATTTCATGTCATCAACAGACACACTTGTGGTTTTCGCCATTCGAGAGAGAAAACTTTGCGTATCTTTCCAAAAGAAAAATGATTTTCAAAATTGACCTTTCAAGGTTTTCTAGGAGATCTTTGAAGAAACCAGACCATAACACCAAAGGTTCGAATAAAAATCTATTAATTTTTTTTGTGAATAAGTAGCCTAAAGCGTTCTCATCAAAATGGAAGTCAAATGAGATGCTGATTTTCAGCGATTTGGGCATGGTTGTGGGTTTCCTTGGAGCCCCAGGATTGGTATCCGATAACCTGAGTAACCTGAAATCGTATGGTACATACGGAATCGACCACACTGAATCTGGTGGTGATGTTTGTTTTTGTGTAAAATCCGAACATGTGGCCAAACTGGAGTTTTATGAAAATTAGCGGTTCGAGGATGATTTCATCTAATATTAAAAAATTCACAACTCACTCCGAAACCACCAGAACGAATTGAGAACTACAGACTACGGTTAGTTTTATACGCTAAACGTAATTATGGGATCGAAAAAATTGAGAAGTCATGGTTTCGCCCAAAAGCTTTTTAGAAAAGCTTCTAGACACCATAGGTTTTGTAAATTTTTCTTTATAGACCTTTTATGAGTGAGATAGCAAATAGCCTAAATACTAATATTATTACGATTAATGGGCAATAAGGACCATAACTAATTTATGAGTTTGAGTTATGAGAGTTATGAGGATTAATGGTTGGTTTCTGAGTGAGTTGTAAATTTTTTAATATTAGGTGAAATCATCCTCAAACTGCTAATTTTTATCAAACTGCAGTTTGGTCACATGTCTGGATTTTTATACAAAAGCAAACATTACCATCAGATCCAGTGTGGTCGATTCCGTATGTACCATACGATTTCAGTCACACAAGTTATCGGTTACCAATTCATCAGAAAAGAACGTTATTATTTAAAGGTGCGGTAGTCGATGGGCCGGCAAATCTAGTATGTAATGCTTATTATAGCACATGTGAGTAGACATTAGATTAGTATGTGCATTGTACATATACGTAACGGAAGTTAAATTCTCGTAAACAGAAGCTAAAAACCTTGTTGGAATACTTAAAAACCGGTCTGCATGATTTAGTTTTGCGAGATCTATTCACTAACATACTTAAAAAGCTAATTTAACATTTACAATTAAAAAAAAGTTGAAGAAAAATAGAATTTTGGTAAGAGTTTCTGTAAAAACCCGTCGAAAATCGAGACCGCGTCATATGCAAACGTCGACAAACTCCTACGCTTGTTTAGTTTTTGATTCTCTATCGAATGACGTCTTTAAAATACTCATAGCACTTACGTGTCCGGAGTTATATAAATTTTCAAAAAAAGGGAAATTTTAACTTTACGCTGAAGACTTGAAACTTTATTCAAAATCTAGCCTATTCTGTTCTGAATACGATGGTCACCTGAAAAATCTTTTAAAGCAGTAGCATTTCCTAGAAAAAAGTCTTTCTGTATCCAGGTATGCCCAAAACCATGATTTTCTAGAAAACCCACTTCCACGCGTTTTGAAAAAAAACTAAGTGAAGAAAATGAAAGAGCATAGTTCAAAGCCATTAAAGCGTTAAGTACCCCATTCCTTCACAAACGAAAGTGTCTTTATCGCCCATGGCTGTTCAGAAGCTGAAAATGCGATACTCAATTAGACGAAAATTATCAAAAATTATTCAGATGGCATATCGACTCTTGTTTCATTATGAATTCCATCGCTTCCATAAGATCCAATCACAAAGCAACCGTTCCTTATGCCTTTTGGGACCGTCAACGCATGTTCAACTTTGGCTGTAACAAGTGAACGGGGATGGGAGATCCAGAAAAGAGCCAGAAAGACTTGTTTACGTAAACTTAATTTTGAAGATAAACTTTAGGCGCGTGACGCCTCAAACAACGGGTTCCTCTACAGCTAGTAGTTGTCAATTGTAAAGAGCAAATTAGGAATTTTCATGAAAGAACACGCACGTTATGTCCACCTTTTGGCAAACCATTCTTCTGTGACCAAAGCCATTGTATAACTCTTGATACGTTCGTTGATTATTCACATCATCAATGTCCCATAGACAAAGAAATGCTCCATGTTTAGAAAATTCAATCGCTAAACTTATAAGAAAGAAACATAACAGAGGAATGTCAAAAAGTTTCCATCTGCACTAACCCAATGCACGTCCTAATTCCCCACCGCTTCCAGTTATGAGAATAATTTCATTTCTTATTGATTTTTTTGGTGCTGGAAATACTGAAAAGACTATTGCTCTTATAAAAGCAATGATAATACGATAAATGCATTCGAATAAGCCGGTTTGGCCCATTATATTCAAAGACTTTAATCACCTCGGTAAGTGAGTGTTTCAAGTGTTTGTTTCAAAAATGATAAATTCGTTCATAAAATTTAATGCTGTGTTCGTTGTCTTTCACAGCATGTTTATTCGTAAGTTGTTGAACATATAGAAAAATGTAAAATAAACTTTTTATTATAGGTGTAAGAACTCCAGAAATACAACGGAATATATTGAATGGATGAATACAAAAACAATTTTTATATTTTTGGATGCTGCGTGTTCACGTTTAGTACTCTAAAAAGAGAGCCATTAGCGCTACCGTCAATGTGATACATCTCACGAAACGAAAGCATTATTTTTGAAAGTATATCAATAAAAAAATTAATGATTAAAGTAATGTTAGACAACATATTTCTATGATGCTGTTGTTATTCCAGTTACCGAAGAAAGTCCTGCTGTGCTGATGTTATGGTACTCCAGACCAATGAGACCCGTTTCAAGACATTCCACGTAGGCTTTGCATATGTATTAGATTGAAACTTAGCTTAAGCAGTAGTATTAGTGCCAGCTGATGAACAGTAATTTTGTTGTGCCATTCATTTTCTGTTACTATTGTTCAATCGTTTCACTGTCAAGAAAAGCGTGCACGTATACATAAAATAAAATACAATGAGAGCAGCAGCAGCCCCAGTGTTTCCAACAGCCTTTATCGCTGAGCGTACGCATACGCTCTGTTATTTTCGCAAAGCGTACACATTTCAGATCTAAAAAAGAAAGCATCAATAATTAGAGGGGAAAAATAGAAACTTTCTTTATACAGTTTTTTTTTTCTAGAAAGTAACTTTGGAGACACAGACAATTACAAATAGAGAAAACGTCGGTGATCTTGTATAACAAGAAAAAAGTCTCTTTTCCTGTCTGAGTACTCACTATTGCTATAGCATTGCTATCGCTGCGATAGGAAAGCATACACTGTACTCTCTCCAATACTACGATACGTTTTCTTTTTCCTTGGATATGGTTTTAGGCAATCTGTTTGTAAAATATGTTTCTTCTCCCAAAGAGTTTGTTCAGCCGTTTCCATGTCATTGTTTTTTTTTTAAAATCCGCCGAGATTTCGCATTTTGGTGGAATATCGAACAATTTCGAAAAAAGGGAAAATTTCGTCGAAATGACACTGAAGGATCGAAATTTTGCAGATTCTTGAACGAAATAGCGGTGGGATTTCCGAACAGAATTTTGCGGAATCTCGCTGAAATTTAAGCGAGATTTAAGACATGGGTTACCAGAAGGTTGAGGAGAAAAGTATAACGTTGCTTTAGTAAAATGTCGCCTGTTTAATTATTTAGCTTTGGCACTATCACAATTTAAACTTACTCAAGTATGGTGACGTGATAGTCAATTTGTAGAAGTGAAGACACGTGTTTATGTTTCAGTAAATTGTTGCTATTCGATAATAACACTAAACTATCGAATCTTTGTATCCCTGCTTTGCCCAATAAGTGCAGCTATGAAACGGCACTGTATTTCATCGTACATTAAAGTGTACTGATTTTTGCTTATGGAAAGCAGCTCTGTTCTTTGTTTGTCAAATTTATATGCACTTTTGTTTTTTCCAGTACGCGCCTCTTTTATCGTCGAGAATCATTGAGAAATCTAATATACTCTTCCACTTATTTTTTATTTTGATTCTATTTTTATTAACTGTATCAGAAACTACATCTGATGAAATAACATTCACATTAAGAGTTATCGTCACTTAGAATTTATTGTGTTGTTATATTTTCATATGTATGTTTCTGTTTTCAGATGTCAAATAATGAACAAAAACTTATTGAAAATGAAACTCCTCCTCCTTCTTATAATGATGTAACGTCACAAAATCCTGGTAAAAATTCTTTCTTATTGCCACCTGAGCCACTATTTTTTACATTTTCTCTTTTATTAAACAAAAGCAATATCAGCCAGTCATAGTTATGGGACTTTTATTGGTACTTCAGCTCCAACAACAGCTGCGAATGAATATCTGTATTCTAGTCCTATCGTCACAGGTTACCCTGTATCATCTCAGCAAATATCAGACCCAAATGTGATTATTATTGGTACGTGTCCCGTATGTAGAACCGGTATGTTAGATACCGATTTTACATTTCTTGGAATTTGTTGTGCAATATTTTGCTTTCCCATCGGTTTAATATGTTGTCTTGCATTTCGTCAACGACGATGTAATTTTTGTGGTGCAGTTTTCGATTAGACAAATTCTTGATATATTTTTATATCTCTTGAACTATTTCTTTTCGAACTGTAATACAGTTATTCTTGTCTATATTTTCATTTTTTTAAACTGAAATCCCTTGTGAATAGTCTGTACAGCCAAAATTATTATTGATTTTTAAATACATTACATGCCATTAGTTATGCATTTGTCAAGGTTATTAAATATAATAAAAAACATTAACAAATATTTATAATTACAAAAAATATAGCTATTTACTTCTTATTGATGGTTATAAATTCAAACTGCCACCAACAAATCCATTGTTCACAATAGAGAGAATAACACCAAAAAGTCTTGGAGAAATTCAGTTCAAGTGTTGATAGTGTGTCATAGATTGCAAGAGTAGACCTTGAAAAAGGTTACCACTTAAAAATAATTCTACTTGAAAAAGTTTTTATATGAATGGTTGCTAGCTGATGGAGAAGCACCGGTCTGTCATACCATACACATCCCTACAATAATATATATATATATAGAGAGAGAGAGAGAATAAAAGATACAGCAGATATTTCTCCATACTGTAATGTCCATTAGGTGATCAAATCGTAACATATGGAAGAAAAGAGATACAGCGTAACAGTTTTCTTTATCGACTCGTGATGTGATGTTTTGGTATAGTAATCGCATTAAACTGCCACTAAACTAAAACCACAGCATTAAAGTACAGCTTTTCTGTTCGTCCTCGCCCTGGGCTAGATTCATAGGTTGTCAGGCTATATACGCCAATCAGAAACCGAATGCGAATATCTACACATATATATACATATATATGCGTATATCGAAAAAAGTTAAGTTTCTGTCTTACTGTCAGTGCTAAAAAGCTCAAGTTATAGCAAACAATTATTTATAACTGTAACATTGTTTATTATATAATTTCATCGTTGTAACTGTCTCTATAAGAAAGATACATCGATTGATATGGCATTTGACAGTAAGAGAGAGACTTAACTTTTTTCGAGGTACCTAAACTTTCGGATGACCCTTTAGCAACCGTTCATTAATTCATTAACCCTGATCCGTCCACCTGGGATCCAAACGGATCCCAGACGAAAACAAGTGCTTTGAAGCTATGTCTTACTACTCTGCAAAATAAACTAATGAGTGGATGCAATCAGTTCATATTGATAGTACACCCTATTGTCATTCAGTGGAATATAAATTGAAAGGATAAAATCTAACCGTTGTGTTCAGACAGCATCAAAATGAAATCGGTAGAATTTGGGTATATTATAGGTGGTCGGATCAGGGTTAAAAATATTTTTGAAGCTCTTTCAAGTTCTAATTCTGCACTCTCTCCAGTGTGGAAGGAGGGTGACCAATTTGAAAATACGCACAGACTTTCGTCCTGACAAATGGCATACTGACAAACGTATCAACTATGATAGCGATGTGGATGGATCGTTTGCAATATTGAAAAAGGCATTAGGAGTGAGTTCGAGAAGTTTAACTTGAATTTAATTTCTGATATTTTTTAGATAACTTTTTTATTATAATTTGTAAAAATGAAATTAAAAGAAATCGATCGAACCGTTCACGTAGCTTGGTCACCAGCTGGTCAACAACCAATATATCTTGTAGCTGGTACAGCAGCTCAACAACTCGATGCATCATTTAGGTATTGAACGTTGACTTTTAAGATTTTTTCTTCTCACTATTTTACTCCTTTATCTATTTTTAGTACAAATTCAACGTTAGAATTATTTCAATTAAATATAGCTGATAGAAGTGCAGCCATGACACCACTTTCAGCAATCAAAACTGACAACAGGTAAAAAAGTATTATTGAAATCTCTTCGTTTTGACAACTGATGTCACTTCACGTGTGAAACGTGTTCACGTCAGTCTGCGCACATATAAACAGAATCAGTATAAATGTGAAAATTAACGCTTTTTTCCAAGAGACAGATTGAATGGAAAAGGAAAGAACGTTAATGTTTGTGACCTGTTGACATGACTCATTGATTAGTTCTTTTTTAGATTCAAGAAATTGATTTGGACCAATTTTTCATCTTCTCATCAACAAAATCTTTTAATTTGTGCAACTGAAAAAGGTTCTATTTATCTTATTGATCCTTTATCTCGCGACGACTCTGCGATAAAATCAAAATTAGATCAACATAGTGGCAGCGTAAACACAATTGATGTTAATTCTATTGAAAAAAATATGTTTGCATCTGGTTCATCCGATTCTGAATTGATGATTTGGGATTTAAATGATTTATCCAAGCCAGTTATACCGGGCGGTTCAAATAAAGAAAAACAACGAGACGATGTTGAATGTGTGAGTTGGAATAAAAAAAATCACAAATATTAGGAAGTACGATAGGAGGGAAATGGTAAGATGAAATAAATGGTTGAAAATTCTCGTTTTTCTTTATATTCACATTTTTAGTTTAATATGGGATTTACGTTCACCAGAACCAATATTTAAAATATCCGATTCGACATATCGTATGAGATCAAAATATTTAGTATGGCATCCAGAGATCACCAGTCAATTATGTTTAGCATCAGAAGAAGATTCATCGGCCATTCAATTGTGGGATTTACGATACGGTGCATCTCCGATGAAATTATTAAGTGGACATAGTAGGTCAGTCAATTTTTTGTGCTTATATGAAAGGATTTAGTTTACATTTTATGATGTAATTAAGATAAGAGAAATGATTATTTGATTTCTGGATTACTATTATCTAATAGAATACTTGATTTGAAATAATACCTGGTATTTTTTTGCGTGAGTTTTTTGGGCAATATAGTGTTATTAATTTTCAGAAGTTTTCTTTATTGTTTCAGAGGTGTACTTGATTTACAGTGGTCTCCAAATGATGGTAATTTATTAATGAGCAGTGGAAAAGATAATAAAATTCTATGCTGGAATCCAAACGAGTTGAGTGTTATGTCTGAAATTGTTTATGAAATTCCGTGTAATCATTGGTGTTTCGATGTTAAATGGTGTTTAGGTAACTAACATATATAAATATCTTATTGTTTTATTTTCAATAATTTTTATTTATTTTATAGCTGATCCAAATTTAATATCTGCCGCATCATTCGATGGTACATTGAGTATATACACTCTCATGGGTGGATCATGTCAGATATCACAACCGGTTAATAATCAATTATTCACACAAGCATTTGGTAATGGAACAAGTGGAATTATGTCAGATCATGAGCTTTTTGGGGGTGCTTCTTTACCAGGTCAACAACATCAACCGCAAGCTGTACTTCCAACGACTGATCATGCTATAGCACCCATTAAATATGCTCCAAAATGGATGAAAAGACAAGCAAGAGTTACATTTGCGGTAAGAGAATACAACACTAACCGATTCGTTCAGCTAACTATTTTTATATTTAGTTCAGTGGAAAGCTTATTGTTGTTCAATCTCCTATAACAAATACATCCTCATCTTCCACTAATGCTGTGGACGGCACAACACCCCTGCCTACTAAACCTCGTCGATTAGTCGTTATTTCTCAAGTAACTGTTGATCAACAATTCGTTCAAAGTGTTCAAACATTTGACACAGTATCACAAACGGGAACGTTGATCGAATATTGCAATCATAAAATATCAACAATTCATACAAATGATGAACAAATTGTCTGGCGTTTTATTCTTGGCACCTTCGATAGAGATCCAAAACAAAAATATATTGAATTATTAGGATTTAAAAAGAATGATTTAGTCAATCGCGTAATAAATATTGTGGCTAAAACAACAGACATGAATGATGATATTCATGACATAATGCATAATATACAACTAAATAATAATATTAGTGAAAAGTCAACACTTAGTACTGATACACAACAAACACTTGAAAGAAGTATGCCTGTTATGAGCACAAATTTTGGTAAGTTAGAGTCCAAAAACAAAATCATCTTTCAAGTTTATTTACCGCAGTTTTACAGGAATTCTATTGATAAACCAGTTACTTTAGTAAACGTTTTTGTCGAAGATGTATACATCTAATAAGCTAAACTAAGCAAGAATTAAGTAACTGATACAATATTCATTTTATTTTAGAAATGGAAGCAACCTTAAGCCGATGCATTCTGACTGGTAATTTCGAATCGGCTATTGATTTATGTTTTCATGAACAACGTTATACAGACGCAATATTACTGGCAAATTTAGGAGGACAAGATCTTTTATACAAAACTCAGAAGCGATATTTTTCAAACGTTCATTCCTACACAACAAAAGTAAGTTTCGTTAAGAAATTTTTTGTCTATAACAACGTTAATTCGATAGGTTGAAGTACCCGACGCTTTTCTAGACGAGATATAATCAAATAATGGCACTTGGAACTAATATTGTTATATTATACAGATCTTTTTATTCCATCAAATATTCTTTTATCTGAGGCATATTAGAAATAATGTTTTCTACACGCTTTTTCATGTCTGTCTAAAATTCATATGTGGCTCACTCTTCGGGTTTAGTTAATCGATATCGTCCTCCATCAAGATTATAAGCGTTTAATTCAAACAAGTAACATTAGTAATTGGCGTGAAATACTGGTGGCACTTCTGACATATACCGATGGTGACACATTCGTACAATTATGTGAGGAATTAGCATTAAAATTAGTTCATAACCCAACGTTGAAATTGTATGCATGCATCTGTTATATAATAACGGGAAATTTAGAAAAATTTGATCAATGTTATTCGTTGAGTCATCATTTTGATGAAAATGATTCAAAACAATTAGAAAATTTAATTGAAAAACTTTTTATTCTTAAACGGTCTCTCGAATACTCACAGCAACAACAATTATCAAAAGCCCAACAACAACCGACTATTGATCTGTTAAGTGGACAATCAATTAGTAAACATTTAGTAAAATATGCACAATTATTAGCCAATGAAGGTTATACACAAATAGCATTAAAATATCTAGGAAATTTACAAACGGTATAATATCTTGAGTTCTACTATCACCATTTACATTCAACTTGTCCTTTTTAGCCCGAATTACTTGTATTACGCGATCGTCTTTATCATGGATTATCATCAGATAAACTTATTGGACTTCAAAAACCAATCTCTCCATATCGAAAAATCGACGTTCTTTCAATTCCACAACAGTCAAATAAACGTGAATCTGTGGATATCTCGCGTGGACATTTGTTTGACCCGTATTCAGCTTTAAAACAACAACCGGCATACGTCCCACCATCTCCTGGGTACAATTCAACAAGTAATTATCAACTATCACCACAACCTACTCATCCTCCTCAGACGACAAACTATTCACCATCTTTAAGTAACAATCCTGCTCCAACTCCCGGAATTTTTAATTTTGTTAAACCAATCGATCAACAACCACAGCCCAGTTATCCACCATCGCAAGCGCCTCCAACAAATGCCAGTTGGTCTGTACAACAGTCAACAAGTGAAACAAATATGAGGTAATGCAAAATATAAATGATACCTCTATTAATTAACTAACAGCTCATAAAACGCTAAATTTTCCTGGCAAAGGCATACTAATCATAGAAGACATGAAATTACAAATGCCTTGCCCTTGATAATTAATGAATCATTTTCTCAAAGTGTCCAATTTTTTATGTTTAACATCATTGTATTACCTGAAATCCTCGTGGACGATACATATCGTTAATATTTTAGTCGATATCCAGCTCCAGCATCGATACAAACTTATCAACCTTATCAGCCAGTTATTTCTCCCACAAAGATTCCTACGCTGACATCGATGGCTACAAATAATAGTTTTTCTAGTAAGTCGTAAAGAAATTCATCGAACTAGTGTATATATACATTTTTTTAACACCTAGATCATCCTATCGAGTCGCCACCCTTATCAAGCTACCAGCCTCCAACAGTTCCATGGAATGATCCTCCAAATGTGACGATGAAACAAAAACCTGTAACATTAAAAGTAAAACGAAGACTTTTACATCATACAATCAGTTTGCAAGTTTGTTGTTTGCTGCAAGTTGTTTCTTACAGACAGTTTTTAGTAATTACAAGCTCTTCAGTAAAAACATTTTCTTATTAACACTCAGTCTACACTACGCAGTGTGACTCGAGGGGGCCATTTGGCTAGTAATCGAAAGTGCGCCTTTTCTAAACTGAGATAGGAGAAAATATACTTTGAGAAATGGACCAACTATTGCTGTAAGAAGTTTTATTCAAGCTATTATGGATCATGGGAGAATGCTTATGTGAAAATTAGCGTATAAACACAGTGCTATACGATAAAAAATATTTTTTATTCTGCTCAACCAAGTTCTGAGTAAAAATGATTTAGATTATGGATTTAGGATTTTTCGGCTCAGGAATGTTTTCAATAAAAACTAAGGTGATATTTGAAACCAGCGCGCAAAACTACATCCAATTGTAGTTTTCAAATATGTCCGAGATATTTTTTCCAGTTCAAAAAATTTCACCTGACTCTATGTAATCGACGATGCTGATTCCGAATATCATAGTCGTTTTTGCCCAAACGGCTTCAGAGATTCGATTTTCTAGAAAAAACAGGTTTTTCAGCAAAAAGCGATTTGTTCATCAAAAATATTTTTCGGTGAAATTCATTTTTGACCAGACACGTTTATAGAGCACATCAAGTTACCTTTGTAAAAGAGTTTTTATGACTATCGAACAAGATCTGACTGAGCTAGGAAATTTTCAAATTTCCGCTTTGAGTGGAAGTGAGGGAAATGGCTGTCGAAAATTTGAAAATTTCTTAGCTCAGTCAGATCTTGTTCGATAGTCATAAAAACTCTTTTACAAAGGTAACTTGATGTGCTCTATAAACGTGTCTGGTCAAAAATGAATTTCACCGAAAAATATTTTTGATGAACAAATCGCTTTTTGCTGAAAAACCTGTTTTTTCTAGAAAATCGAATCTCTGAAGCCGTTTGGGCAAAAACGACTATGATATTCGGAATCAGCATCGTCGATTACATAGAGTCATGTATGTCCCGAGGAAAAAGCGCTAATACACTTGGAAAGATTCCTTCATAAGTCGAAAACAATCATTTCCGA
Organism: Didymodactylos carnosus; assembly: GCA_905250885.1. Classification (NCBI taxonomy): domain Eukaryota; kingdom Metazoa; phylum Rotifera; class Eurotatoria; order Philodinida; family Philodinidae; genus Didymodactylos; species Didymodactylos carnosus. The sequence continues at coordinate 31,076 of CAJNOQ010001282.1, forward strand.
TGATAAAAAACTTGGTGTCCGCCTGCCTTGTAAAATGCCGACTGTGCACTGGTCCTTTTCTTATACATTAAGTTTGTATCTTTTTAGGTTCAACAACCTAAAGTGACTGAAGCCATTATGCAACCCTTGCTCGGATCGATGAATCAGTCTCAACCTCAGAGCTATCCATTTCATTTTTCCCAGCAACAACAACAACTTCCACAGCATTTTACTGATTATACTCAAAATGAAAGAAATCCAGAATCAGTGACGCAGGACTCAGTAAAACTCAATCCTGTACAGCCACCTTTTCCACCAACGCCCGTCGTGAAACCTCCACTATCCAGTGACCATCAAAAAATTCAAGATGTATTTGATGCACTTGTTCAATTATGTCATCAGGCAACACAGCAGCAACCATTAAAACGAAAATTAGAGGATGTGAATAAAAAATTAGAAATATTATACGATAAATTAAGAGAAAATAATGTATGTACATTATCAACAATTACGCTACGATTTTTTTAAACATTTCCATTAAGTGCAGAGTAGATATCCTTTTCGCTAATAGTTAAATTTACTAGATTTAGATATCAATATTTTACTTTTTTTTATATAAAAATGTATGTTTTAGGTATCTCCAAGTGTTTTGTCCGGTGTGCATCAAATAATTATCTATATTTGTCAATATGATTATCAATCATGTTTGAATATTTATGCTCAAATGGCTGCATCAGAAATCTTGCTGAAACAAGTCGATATTTACCGGCTATTAAAGTTCTCATACAGTGTTGTATGCAGTTAAATGTATTTTATCAATAGATTTCATTTCAATTTTTGATTATTAACTCTTACAATAAAGAAAAAATATTGGTGATATCAAAGCATCTGCTCTTTTTATGTTTGATGTGGTTTTTTTTGTTATGTAGGTTACAGTTTATTTTGTTGTAGGTTTTTAAGAATCGCCTATCGCGACACTGAAATGTTACATCCCAAATCGATGTTGTTATAAATCATGAATTGTTATTCTTTTAGTTAATTTTCTGTTTCATAGGCAAGTTTTTAGTCAACAAATATTTATTGTAAAGATATTTTCTATTGAGACTGTTTAGAGTCATATGAATAGAATCGAAGACGTTTTTCAAAGTTCTTAGACAGACTGTGATTGGTAGCTTAGTTATATGGATAAAAAGTAGTGACTGTAGGACAGAAGTTAATACTTAATTCTTAATTTTATGTCCAACATTGTGTTCGTGGTATACGACATGTGACTTTTATAGGTAATATTGTTTATTTTTTTGAAATGAATCTCTTGATTAAATCTGTATGATTTTTCATCTTAGTCAACTTATTTTTATCTAAACTTTTTCTTCTATTTTCGTTGTTGTTTTGTTTTAATTGTTATCATCTATTTTGTTTTTGTTGTTATTTACGAATATTTATTCGTAGACATGATAATTCTCTTTTGTTCTGATTTTCGGTGACTGTGTATATGATGTTTACTTTTTTTCTTTTAGCATTAGGATGTAATTTTCATCACCAGTTTAGGCTGGCAATGAAATAAAATAGAATGACAGCTTCGAGAATACTCCGTTTATCTCATTTATTTTTTATTGTTATTGTTAAAATTTCATTTTTTTTGTTCTTCTCAATTGTTTACTTGGTTTTCACAATATTTATTATTCTACAAAAAACGAATAAAAATTATCCATGGGATATACATGTATACCACTCATAGTTGAAATGTTAATAAAAATAATTTGACGATCGTTCCAATTACTTCATTTTTTTCTTCAAATAAAGTGAAACGATAGTTCTTTGACCACTGTGGGAATTGGATAACAACGTTTTTTGATGGTAGTTATATAACATGTTTTTCCGAAAATGACAGACAATAACTCAATACATTGTACTTTATCGAAAGCACTACTGTGGTCTGAAAAATGGCAACTGCCTCTTAACATCTTAAAATGTGAAGGACAGTTATTTACTAGACATTCAGATGTGAATGTAGGTATTTTAATGTTGGGTAACTCGCAACTACAGCTTGTTAAGGAGCATAAGCATTTAGGAGTTATTCTGTCGCATGATCTGAATTGGCAATCACATATCAAATACATTATGAGTAAATGTAATAAGATTTTACATGTAATGCACAAATTCAAACATCATTTCTGTACTTCTGTTCTTGACCAGCTTTATAAATCTTTTATTTTACTTACAATCACTTATGGTGATTGTGTGTATACAAGCACGTATCCTGCACACCTAATATGCTTAACCCGATTACAGTATAGAGCAGCATTACTTGTTACCGGTGCATTGCATTTAACGACTACAAAAAAATGTCTTGGGAGTGTTAGGTTGGACACCGCTTGAAGTATTATTTCGCCAAAATAAACTTATCTTATTTTATAAAATTGTTAGAGGCTTCGCGCCTTCGTACTTAACAGCCTTAGTACCAACCAAAAATAATCGATATGAATCTCGTTCGCAATATGATACTAAGGTACCTAATATTTTCTCTTCTTCAACGAAATTCAAAAATTCCTTCTTTCC
>CAJNOQ010001283.1:0-33612 GCA_905250885.1 Didymodactylos carnosus
GTCGACGCCAGAAAAGAAGTCAAAGTATAATTATAAGAAACCCGCTGTCGAAAAATTTTGCACGTAGCGCCCAATTTTTACCTAATTTGGTGCTGCGCGGCAAAAGTACCTAATTTTCTAATGTAAAGCAACAAGCGAAGACATTACCTGAAGAATATTACAAGAAGCGGGTTCAGTTATCGCAAATGACTTTACACACATTTGTAAATTCTCTCTGTCAAATGGTACTTTTCTTGAGAAGTGGAAGATGAGAGTCATTCATCCGCTTTTTAAAGACGGCGACAATAGTTTGCCAACTAACTATAGACCAATTAATTTGCTTCCGGCAATGTCAAAAGTTTTAGAGCGCTTAGTGTTCAATAAAGTGTACGAACATGTCAAGAAAAATAAGTTATTAACTCCTTTTCGGCCTGGCTTTATCCAGGGCGACTCAACAGTAAACCATCTGGTTGATTTAGTGCATGAAATAAGTCAAAACTTAGACAACGGCAATTTCATACTTGCTGTTTTTCTCGATTACTCAAAGCATTTGACAAAGTGTGGAACCCTGGATTACTCTATAAGTTGCAGAAAAAGGGAATGTGAGATGCATTATTAAAGTGGTTTTCAAGCTACTTGACGCATAGGCAGTGTGGAACGCTTGTGAATGGACAAAGATCTACAGCTTTGAGAATAAATAGGGAAGTTCCCCAAGGATCCATTCGGGAGCCTCTTTTGTTCCTTCCTATGTCTTATGTTTGTAGATGACATAGTTTTAAACATGCAATCTCAAATAACAAACCTAATCAATGCCGACTTGATGAGAGTGCAGCAGTGGTCTGACTTTTGGTAATTATCTTTAAATTCAAGAAAATGGGTAGCTATGCTATTTGGCAAAGAAAACGTTATGTCACAGTTGCTTCTTGGTACTTTTACTTTAAAGTTTGCTGATAATCACAAACATCTGAGAGTGTATCTAACAAAACTTCTTGACTGGTCACGATATTAAAGACCCCCAATAAACTTAACATCAGAATATCAATTGCAGCAGTTAACAGTATATAAAATATTCTTAAAATAAAACTATGGACGCATATAGCGTTAGCTAATGAAGCCTCAAAAATAACATCATGAATCTCCTAGATTGAAAGCTCCGAAACGATCTTTCTGATTTCTAGTTGAAGAGTTGGCATGTTGTATATGAACTTATTTTAGAACATGTATTTGGTGATGCTATCTTGAAGAATCAAGTATTAATCAAGTAATGGTTTATATAATGCAGATCTATCTATCATTGTTTCTATCGGTCTCTTCTTCGTTCAGACGATGAGTGTCTACCCTAGACATCAAATCTTATATAGGGTTTTTATAGGAATCCTATAGAATCGGATAAGAATTTTATGCTACAGTCGATAGAAGTGCATACGATGCTTGTAAGAATCTTATGTAAGAAACTTATATAAAAATTTATACGATTCTTATAGTCAAAACCAAAACAAAATTTTTTTGTCTGGAGGACAAGGGCAAAGTTTTGAACTTTGAAATTTGTACTATAAGATTATAAGAATCTTATAAGAAAATTATAAAACTAAAATCTTACCGAAATCTTATTCAATTCTTATAAGATTCTTATATTGCGAATTATAAGAATCTTATAATTACAGTATGCATTTCTGTCGACTGGCGCATGCTAATGTCGACAATATCAATACCCTCTTCATCGGATTCTAACATTCATTGTTGTTCGTCTTGACGACGTTGTTAATTATGCTGTTTACAAGAAGATGTTGAACTTCTTCACTGTTTAATCGAGTGATTATTTGATTGTAATCGACAACAGTGGAATCTACTACGATTGAACATGCTGTTAATGATGTAGAGAAATGAAGAAATAAATTTTATTGCCTTTTGGACTTGTCTTAATTCCTAATGCGGTCAGTTCTTCTTCCTTGTTGTTTAGCTGCAGAAATCTCTGCCGTTTTCATGTTTTCTGTTTCACAATCTTTTGTATACCTTAAACAAAGCAAACAATCATGTTTTCTTGTACTGTCACATATTAAACAACTTATCAAATAAGATTTTTTCCTTCTTGCCATTGTTCAACAGGTGCCATAAGAGAATGTCCAAGATAACATTCTTGGTTTTTATCTGACTTTACACTGTTCCAATCAAACTGATCTTTTTCACCTCTCGTACCAACCGTAAAACGAGAAAAAAATGCTGGTAAATTCAAGTAAATTGGTCTTTATTTACGTAAAAGCCGATGTGGGCATACCTAGTTGGATGAAACCGNGAAACCGCGTCATGTCAAAAAGAGATTTAAACAATGATTGCTAATTGACAAGATAACTGAAAAAAGAGCTCAACTTGCCATACCAAATGAATCACAGGCAAAATATATGACAGGATCAGGGTTGCCAAGTCTTCCGATTTTGGGCTTCTTTTCCAAATGAATTTTGACTTTCCGATTTGTGGAGCTTTTTACTTTTCCTCAAAAGCACATATTCTTAAAAGAATTCATTCAGAATTCGTTGAAAGACCGTATACTTTTTGGCATCATGGCATCATCGATGGCAGGGGGCATTTCCGAGAATGACTTTCCATTAGGTTCAGTTGAGAATGAACATAAAAAAACACAAAACGTCACTAGAAAACATAAACGCAATGGGGTTTCTGGCACAACAAAAAGTGTTTTTAGCAAAGTTTGGTTAAAGCATCCCAAGTATTCTGCCTTTTAACAATAAGTTCGCCATGATCCTACTAAAACACGTTGTTCATCGTGTAATTGTGGTATATTGATTTATAGTGGGGGCAAAAACGATCTACATAAACAGGTCGACACTGTAAAACATGAAGAATTTATGAAAAGCAAAACAAAAAGTAAGTCCAGTTCCTTTGAATTTATTTTCTTGAGCTTTTTTGTATTTCTTAAAAAATTCTAGACTCGCTTGAAACATTTTTTACATCATTTACTGAATTAGATAAATTATCAGCCATTGACGCAACATTTGTATTTCATGGCATTAAACATGCTCATTCATATTTATCACAAGATTGCACTGTTTCCGTTGTCAAAAGAAACAGTCAATGCTTCAGATAATACACTTTTTAACTGACTCTGTTGAAAAAACGAACATGTATTGTTGTTGCAGAAAAGCCTGATATCTTTACCTTGTTAAGGTATTCTGGAAAGAATGATTCTTCCGATTTTCAATACAATTTTCTTCCGACTTTTTCCGATTTTAACAGGATTTTTTCCGAACTGCGGACTTTGCACTTGACAAACCTGGACAGGATCAATTTCGGTTTTCTCTTGTTGTCACAGCCTGCTGGTACCATCCTCAACCTAAGTTTTGTTCGAGTTAAAAATGGTACCAGTAGACTCAGAATTTCCTGGAGATGGATTTGCCACACTTTTTGGGGGTGTTCTTGCCTTTCTTTTTGGTGTGGGTGGGTGCTAGTGGATGCTCGGGGGTGTTCAAAAAAAAGTTGTTTGGATGTTCGTTAGGTCTTGCTATACTCAGCTCGACGAGCTCTATCGATTGGCTAACTCTGATTTTAATTTGGAGGTGTTCGCGTCTTTTAGTAATACCCGAATATTCTCTATCGTAGACTGTGTGCATCCCGATTATTATCAAGTTTAAAAGATCTTCCGATGTCAAAATAAGAATATTCCAGTCTGAGAATTAGAAAATCACTGTGCGAGAAAAATTTCATGTTAATTGTTTTTATTTCATTCTAGGGTTTTCTTCATTATGGAAGAATATTTTTCGAGGAAATGAAGGCTGACGGACGGTAGCCTCGTTTGTTGTGTTTCTTATTTTTGCGTGCTTAATTTGATTGTTGTTTTCTATAGTGATTGATGGACGCCGTTTGCCAGGCTACGAATGATGTGTCCAGTCTGTTCGAGGTATACAGTTATAATTTCTTTAAATCTCGAAAAACACTAAATTCTTCTTTCTTTGTACGTTTAGATATGTTGCTGTCTATTTATGAAGATGCAATCAAACAACGACTCTCCCACATGCAATTTTAAAACTATATTCAAACACAATTACAGCTAGTTAATTCAATCACCTGAAGGATCTCTTATTTCAGATGATAACTCTGTTTCCAGTACAGTGTGCACGTCATCTTCTGCAAACGGTTATCAAAGACCAAATACTGGGTGCATGCGTTTGATTGATAATTTGTTAACAATTAGAACAACTACTACAGCTGTTTTTAAGTCAACTATACTATTACTATCATTGGCAACAGTTTATTCAGCAACACATGCTGCTTCTTCATCCACTTGTTCGACGTTATAGTAAATCTAGTCAGTTGAGCTATCTGTAAGTTTATTTTCTTTTGTTTTTATTCTTTATATTGTATCGATAATAAATCTATCTTTTTTTCTCTCTTCTACTTCATTGTCACCATATATATCTATATTAGATTTGTTAATAGTTCTATTTTTTTACAACTGTTTCGTTTTTGTTGCTATCCTCTTATCGATGAGGTTTTATTTGATTAAAGTAAAAACAAAATGCAACTGTTATGTAAACCGAAAATGATCCTGTCATATATTTTGCCTGTGATTCATTTGGTATGGCAAGTTGAGCTCTTTTTTCAGTTATCTTGTCAATTAGCAATCATTGTTTAAATCTCTTTTTGACATGACGCGGTTTCATCCAACTAGGTATGCCCACATCGGCTTTTACGTAAATAAAGACCAATTTACTTGAATTTACCAGCATTTTTTTCTCGTTTTACGGTTGGTACGAGAGGTGAAAAAGATCAGTTTGATTGGAATAGTGTAAAGTTGGATAAAGACCGTCATTGGCAACAGTTCATTGATCACCAAATAGAACATGAAAAGCAAATAAAGGAACGATAGTTTTTAACGTGTCAATTCATTGTGTGTATCTGTATATTTTCTTTCATTTCTTACTGTTTATTCCGTCTAATTTCAGAGTTCACACTGCTTGCTCAAACAAGAGAATCTGTTTTATTATTATTTTTCTCAGTTTTTATCTTTGTTTAGTAACAAATATTGGAGCTAATAAAAACCGACACACTCGACAAGCGAACTAATTCCATTATCTTCACCTTATTTCTAAACATTTTCCAAAAATTCTTTCACCATTATGTAGTTGGGAGTCTCAGTAATCGAATGAAAACAAGAAAAAACTTTTTATAGTTTATCATTTGAAATGAGGGAGATCTTAGCAATATAATACATTCTGCTTTAAAGCATAATGGAATTAGTCCGCTTGTCGAGTGTGTCTAATCTTATTAAAAGTAATCAAACTTACTTACGTGCCCTGCACAGTGTGCATTTTTTCCATAGGTCAGGCGGACATTTCCTATAGAAGCAATCAGAACGCCTGCAAACATATTTTTTATAGGTTCTCAGATATGCTCTTTCCAATGGTGTGTTTTACAAAGTTCAACGAGACTTTCATCTGAGTTCTCCGGAGGCCGAGTCTCTAGAAAACCCACATATAAGTATTCTGTAACTCTATACTACACAGCATTGGAAAGAGCATATCTGAAAACCTATAAAAAAAGTGTTTGCAGGCTTTCCGATTGTTTCTATAGGAAATATCAAAAATCCTTAGCCGAAATTGTTAAGCTGTGCTTCGACTTCAGCGTTTCGTTAGATCCAGCTAGTTTTGCTGCTTTAAAAACCTGTTAATCGTACATCATTTGATGCAATTTCCTGCGGTGATTCTGAATATGTCATTTTTATTGAATGAAAACATTTCAGTATCGAGATAAATTGAAAACACCTGAAAACCCGATGGGTTTTTGAGAAACCTGTCATTCGGCCCAGGAGCATTTATGCATGTTTATGCAATCACCATACATGGAGCACACCTAGATGAACATTCTGCTGGACGTGGAAATTTGTATTGACACCAGTAGATTAAATTAAAAAGATTACTGACAAGACCGGAATTAAGAAACTTTGAAATTATTTCCTTGAATCAGTTCAACTGGCCGCCTTTATTCTGTAACTGGATACTGGCGTGCAAATTTGGTTAAGAAGGTAAGTGTCTAGCATTGCGCAAAATACGATATCTAGTTTATTTTAATTACTTAGTATTGTAAAAAATTATACCGAATATTTAGTTTTATAATCATTGATTGTATGTATTGATTATATGTACGGCAGAGATATCGTATTTTGCGCAATGATAGGCACTTACCTTAATCAAATTCGCACGCCAGTACCCATAAAACAATTAAAGCTACCAAACCAGTTTTTGTAAGCATTTTGATATTTTTGTTTCATAAATATCTAACTGTAGTTTCGATATTATCTGCCTTAATTTTAATCAAATTTCACGTCTCAGTTTTTTATTCAATTCATAAGAGTACAGCCCATAATATATAGAGAAATTTTTCCATAAAGTGCTCATAATTAATGAGCATATTTAATAATACTGGGTAAATTCATTATCACAAAATGTATAAAATTATATTGAAATGTTTAAGATCATAGAGCCTGCTAATCTTAAGCTAATGAGATGCAATTTTCATAAATGTTATAAGTAATGACTTGACGAATATCTTTCTAAAAAGTATTTTAGAAATCTCCTTCAGAAAGACACCAGAGGTTTGTCTTCGAAAACTCCATGCATTTCATTGAACTGGTCTCCCCAAGAAAAATAGCTTGTCGGTCCGAATTATTCCACTCGAAAAAAAATGAAACAATAAGAAATTTGACCATGCGTTATTATATTTTAATTAACTTCATTGTATCAAGTCTTAATAACTCCAACTCTGTATGGGAGATAGAAGGAAAGAGCTTCAAATTGTTGTAATTTCTATGTAATTAGGGCTTATTCTTAATCAGAAGAGGTTTTGTAATTAAAGCTCCATGCATTTGAATGAATCAGCCCGAGCTATGGCAAATAACAGGGCCAGTTTAGAGGCCCGTGTCTCCCTGTGAATACTGCTCGGGAATGTACAGAAATTTTTAGGAGATTTTTACATCAACGGATAGAGAATTGTTAGTTGTACCTTCATATTCAGTACTACACTTATCCGATTAAAAACGGCTTAGAAATACGCCAAATACTAAGAAACTTTATGCAAGTGGCAGGAATTACTTCATGGGACTGTATATTTTTTACCTTGTATATAAAACATTAAAACGTTATGTTGATCCTAAATAAAAAAAGCGATTCAATTGCAAAATTTTTATTAGAATATGCTTTGAGTGAAATGAACAATCTTTTAGCTATCAGTCACTTCACGTCTGTTCTCGATGACAATCACAACAGTGATGCAAATATTCAGAACAATATGACAACAACGTGGCATCAGATGGTTTTATATATATACGCGATGAAGTTGAGTCTAAAAGTGATATTTAATTTGCTTTGTTTGAATTTGTTATAAAATTATTTAGTGTAAAATCTCTGTAGTACTACACGCGATGGATTACCGCGATGTTAGTTTCATAATGAATCATAAACGTAATTAAAACAAACGAAGTATCACTTTTCTCTTTCTTTCATCTACTCAAGTTCAAGTATTGTATTTATTTTCTCTCTTTTGTGTGTCCTCTTTGTTTGTTTGCTAGAAATATGTAGTTATCGTAGTTAATTATTGTACAGTATCGTCTATTTGTTTTTATTGTATTCGTTTTCTATAAACATATCTGGTTGTTTATCGCTCACTCATAAAAAATTCTGAATAAACGTTGAAATAGATGTAGTCATAGTGGATCAAAAGAATGCCATAATACAACTAGAACACGGTTAACTGTGTTTAGTCTTTTCCTTAGATAAATTCACTTAATTCTAACATACATGGTATTCTTTCAACAAAAGTATATAGAACAATACTAAGCTTGATGGCATTACGCTTTTGACGAGGATATTAATTATACCATGAAAGAAAGGTGCGTTGTTTCGTTTACCCTTTGCAGTAGGTACCAATTTTGTGTACTACTTTCTTATTAGAACTAGTAAGTACCAGTTTTTCGTATAGGAAATGATGATGATTACCGTTATTGAAAGTAATGATATCTCATTCCCTACTAAGCAGCGGTTTGTCACTCTAAACTTTTGTTAATTATATTGAAGAATACAGAAAATTTGTAATTCTAACATAACTAACTCATGAAGTCTTACTGCAAAAAATCTTTATTAATCAAATTCAATCTACTATGGCAAAAATATCTCTTAAAAATTGTTTAAAATGTAAAACCATTGTTAAAAGTAGAAATAAAATGAGTGAAAAAATGATCAATGATATTTGTTGTGGTAATAAAACACGAATTCTTCTTACTAGCCGATAAAATCGATGTATCAGTTTCATTATATATTGAAATAATTTCCATATTGTTAATACATGTAGTAGACAAAATAATAAACGAATAATTACTGTAAATTTTCCAAAATCAAATTTATAGTGCTCAGTTAATATCCAACAATAAGATAACCATATGACAGAAAATATTAGACTAAAACGAAAATTATTTTGTAATAAAAATTGTTCTTCATCGGTTGTTGATGATGGTAATCCATTTGTGGTTTTTGTTAACACTTGAATAGGATGAGTTGAATATAGAATTTGAGGTGCTGTTTGGGTTGAATGGCAATATGTTGAATGTTCATTCGTTCTCAAATTTGAATAAGGTAATGCTCTTGTTTGTACTTGTGTCTGATGATCAGTAAGAGCACAACAATTGTTCAATTTATGATTAACCGAACGACAAAGAGTAGGACTGACGGACATGACCAATTACCTATAATAGACTATTTCAACTTATGAAATGCAAAACAAACAAAAATTCTTAGACAGACTCTAGGAGCGAGGAAGAACTAAAACTGATTTAATAAAATTTTCATTATATAATTATTCAATCTTCAGTATCCCAAAATTGTTGTCTAGCTACTATAATTACTAAACGGTAAATTTGACCATGATGAAAAAATCATGTACGATCTGATCTGTGTCTATCTTGTACAGCTTGATGAGATGAGGATTCTTGACATGAGGTAAACAGCCCGATAGTACAATTCTGTCAAATTATAAGGAGTTTTTAATAGGTGACATAGATATCTCCATGAGGTGTATTTTTCGTTTGAAACGGTGTCCAAACACGTGTAAACGACAAAATAATAGAAACACGTTCGATCAATGCTTGAAACACGTTTTTAGCCGTTTAAATGATATATGAAACGCGTTTCAAGTATCAGTTGAACACGTTTCTATTATTTCGTCTTTTACACGCATTTAGGCACCATTTCCAGAAATAAATTTCATGAGTCTAGTGAAGAAAAGATACGTACGTTCAATTAATTTCACATTTTTTAGAGAAAAAGAATATCGTATTCGTACTCCTCTGTGAGACCAAGCAAGATATCTTATTTATAAATGTAATATGGAAAATAATTTTCTGATCATCTTTTTTAAACGAAACAATTCGTATTTAAATTTGTGTGAAACGTATGTTTCTATTAAATGTGTTTGTAGAATTACTTCAAGAAATTACTTTATTATAATTAGTGCGTGAAAGTGAAATATGGCTCTTTCCAAATTGAAACAACTTTTTTGCACTCACTCTCTGCTTCCCGCCCTCTGATGTTTGTTTGATGTCAACAAAGACTTAAGAGACAATTAAGATATTTTATCAAAAAGTGGTCTCAATTCGGAAGTCTCGTGAAATACTTATATATAGTCTTTCCCATTCCAGAGGTAAAATACATGAAAAGTATTTTTATAAAAAGTGTTTTCTTCTATCAGGACAAATGTACTTTCCTTCTACCATACATTCACTCACAGAACGAAGTATCCTCATTTGTTCAGCATCACTTTCCATGTCTAACAAACTCTTTGAACATATTCCTTTCAGAAATGAAACTATAATTCGATATCAAAGTAGACAAATTCATAATTTCTAAATTTATTTTGTATTTTCAATCAAACTGAGCATCTTTCATTGAAAAACGTGTTTTCGACGATATTATTACTATATTTAAAATGTCTAATCGATTCGTGAAAAACTCTATTTAGAACTATATACTCACTATATTGGCATATTAGAGTCATCTCTTAATTTAAACCACATTTAAGGCATTTTTGATTGGTATTTACATGCTACTGTACACGCCATGTATCATTAATTAAATGAATTTATCTAAAATAATGTTACGTTTAACATGTAAAGAAAACTCGAAGAGTATCTAACTAATAAAAGTTGCACTTATATTTTTAGTTAAATCGAATCTATATAATAGACTTGTATAAAGGTCATATTTAGAGCTTTTCAAAAATTTTTACTGCATTCTTTTTTTTTCACGCAATTGAGTCGACACATTTCCAAGAATAAAAGAAGTAGAAGTAGAAGAAGAAGAAGAAGAAGAAGGGGAAGAAAAAAGAAAAAGTAATGCAAAAATAATACCAAAAAGAAACCGAAGAAAATAAATTAGGAAGAAATGCAGGAGAAAAAAAGAATTGTCATCATAAAGTACGCGGTTTCTTTTTTCTCATTGTATTTAAAAACCAGAAAATGAATGGAAGAACAGCCTTATAGTATAATATTCATAGGACGTAAAAAAAATATTATTTCTTTTATCTTTTATATTTTTATTTTTTTCTTCTTCTTCTTCTATGAATTACAGATAATCAAACGATAGACTAAAAAATGATAAAATTATTATCCTATACTTAAAATACAGAATGCATTGTTCAGAGTAAATCTATACATGCGATACGGATAATTAATAGAAAAATTAGTATCAAATTTTTATCTAAATCTCTTATTAAATTTTCAAATATTTATCTAAATATTTGAATTCATTATATTAATTAAAATGTGTGTAAAAATGATATGTCTAAAATTAATAAAATCTCAAAAAAATTATTATAGAAAATCATTTTATATGATATATACAGATTTTAATAGTTTAACAATTTGTAGTAAAACTAGACTGTGAAAGTATCATGAATTAGAAGAATAAAAATGTTATTTAAGAGTATCTATTATATGAATTTTAAAAAGTTATTGTAAAACTATAATAGAATAAAAAGAATAAAATATTAATATTAGTTAAAAATGTTAAACAATTTAACATAATAAAAATAGTAACATAATTATTAGTAATCAATTATTAGAATTATTTGTATGTTCATCATCAATAGCTTGATTAAATGTATCTTTTTCATAATGTTTAATTAATTTTTTTAATTCTTCAATACGATTTAATATTTTATGACATTTTAATCTTAAATATTCTTTTGATTGTTCATTACCAGTTGTTCTTGACATAAATTCGTCCATAATTAAATCAATACCTTCACGATAATAACGAATAGCAAGATAATAATCTTTTTTTAAATCATATAATTTTGCATTTTCAATTAATTTTAAACCTGATTTTAATTTATCAAAATCATCTTTATTCTCACATATTGATAAAACATCTTCAATAATCGGTGATAGTAAATCGGATACGTATGCTAAACATAAAAAACAAAAAGATAACAATATTTTTTTTAGACTTATTTATTAATCTTATTATCATTCGTTATGTATCTTTTAAGATATAATGATAATTTTTATATAGACTTTAATACATGGCTACTACTTTTTTTTTCATTTTCCTCATTAATTTTTACAAATATTTTAACAAAACATTTTTTTTACCAGTTTGTTCAACCATTTTTGACATGATCACAACTGTCTGTTCTTGACACAACATACACTAAACGTTTTCGTTATTCTAATTTTGTCTTGTTATCTTTTCATGATATACTATGAAATATTTTATATTTTCCTTTTCTTCTTCATCATCTTCTATTTTTTCCATTGAGAGCTTTTTTGTAGATTAAAATATATAGAGAGAGAGGGATAATAAACTATGGCATTTCACTTGACTATGTCTTGCAATTTTACATACATAGATTCCCTATTTCTTTTCGTGCTGAATTACTAAATAAAAAAACACAAATGAAAATAAGAAATTATTTTTTCTTCTCTTTCACATATAGAAAAATTAGATTAGTTCCGTTCATTCACTCAATCATGACCAAATATACTATGAGAGACCATACAACTGAATAAAAAAGAAATAAAGTACTAGTTCTACTAGTTTTCTCTTTTTTCTTCTTCTTCTTCTCCTTCTTCTTTGTACAAATATTATAACCATTAACAATAACAAAAAAAGTCATTTAGTCATCCTTTTTTTTTTTTTTTTAATACAGAAAAACTAAATAATGGATAAGAAACAAATCCCAGATAACTGTAACAAAATTTTCTGTCATTTTCTCACTATACCGAAGATATAGTCCATAAATAGAAAACATTTTCATTTTCACACGACTCTTTCTTACATAATAAATAAATTCTTTTTTATAGAGTATTTATTAGAGAACAATAACTCTTATTAATATTCATTCTTAAATATGACAATTTAGATTTAGTCTTTATAATGAATAGACATTTTACATTAAATTAATTAAATATAAAAATATTTTTCTCTGAATTGAGTACTAAATTTAAAGTGTAATATACATCGAACAAAGTATTCTAAAAATTTGACTAAATAATTAGAAATTTTAGAGATAATATCAGTTTTCAATATTCACTTTTGTTTACACAGATTAGACAGACATTAATTACTAGAAATTTAAAATATTTTTATTACCATATAATACGATGTGAATACGAATATCAGTTTACAGACTAATATTTTCTGAGTTAAAAAACAATTGTTATCGTGTGATAATTCATTCAATAAAAAATTTTTACAGCAAAGAAAAGAATTTTTATTAAAAGTTACATGAACAATCTTGGAATGTCATTAACGTTATATCATCAATTTGTATTTTGATTGTTCGACACATAAATTATTTGAAATGACAAGAGAATTCAATTATTAAATAAATCAGTACAGGAAACTCTGTCATAGACAAATTCTAAACATTTTCATATTTATATCTCTTTTATTTAACACTTTCTCCTTAGTTATTTTTCATTGTTAACATTATTGAATGTTAATCTATTTTTATTTTATCGATCTTAAATCTTTAGTCAGCCTTGAATATGCACTAGGGATGGGACCATTCCACTTTCTATAATTCCTAAGAACTGATTGAAAGAACTGATCACCAATTTAGTTCCTGTTGAACGGGAACTGGTTATCAGTTCTGTTCAAGAATTCAGAATAAAGTAAAACCGATGTGGCTAGTTATATTGACTTGGTTTAATCAACTAAACACACCATCTACGTCTGGCGCACTACACAAAATCAATGTTCCCCGATTTTATTTCAATTTTAGTTTTTTGAAAGAACTAGTATCCAGTTCCCGTTCAAAAGAACTGAACTGGAACTGTCTCACCCCTAATATGCACTTCTCAGAAATATTACACATATATGTTGTCAAACAAGAAAGTATGAATATTCAAAAGTTTAAATGAGTCAGTAATAAATACGAAGAGCGGAGCTATTGTCAGACCAATTTGACCTTTTCGAATTTGAAAAAATATGTTCAAAATCGGAAAGATTATTTCTTTTTTTTTGCGGATCATTGCAATGAATAGATTTTTCACAGTTGATTGCTACTATATATTCCTTATTCCTTTTTGTTGTTTTTGTTTTCTTTATTTTATCACTATATCCTAAGATAAAATGAGATTCACAAGATTTCAAGATTATACTGTTTTTCAAAAAGAGAGAAAAAAAAAGAAAAACCGGAAACCAGTCGGAAAAAGGTCTTAAAATTGAAAAAATTCTGATAAATCATGAGAGTTAGCAGTCGTGCACTGGATACAATTAGAAAATGACTAGGATATAATAGAGTAGGCGCACGGGAAATGATGATAATTTTATTGCGTCTATATTTCTGCCCAAAATTACAGTAAAAAAGAAAGCGGAATGAAACGAATAGACAAAAAAAGTACTTAAACACAATAGAAAATCACATATTAATGCACAATTTTTCGACGTTTATGTCGAACAGATAACGAATGTAATTCTTTTAAGGCCGCTAGATTTGGAAGTTTTGTTTTTGTTCGTTCAACGCAATAGAATATTTTTTTAAATGCATGACGAAAATGAGCATTACATAGAGGATAAATAAGTGGATTTAACGAACTGTTTAGATAACCAAGCCAAATAGAACTGAGAAAAACTGAATCTGACACACATGTTTTACACCAAGCAACAACCATAAATAAAATAAAATAGGGTAACCAACTAACAGTAAATAAGCCCACCAATATGCCTAATTGACGTGCTGCTTTCAATTCTTTTTGTAGAGCATGTGCACGACTTGGATCTTTTAGAAAAACTAAAAATTTACAGCAGCCAATACTAATGTGAGGCTGTGATAAATAAGTACTATCAGTATTTATGGATACTGGTAATTTTGGCAAAGATTCAACGGTCCTTAATAAAGGTGGTTCGGATAAATTTAAAATTTTCGTAGATTTATTCAAATCATGAACGGACGGTGTGCGATCATATCTAAACGAAAAGAACATGAAAATATTTTTTTACACATAGATAGAAAAGACATAAATAGAACTTACACAGATAAATTATATGGTGATGAAAGATGATCATCTTCTATAGAATGTGATTCAGTAGTTTTTGAAGATGATAACAGTATGTTTGGTGATTGATACAGGGTGATTTGTGGATTAGTAATTATTGTTTTTACATGTTCATCGTCAAAACTTGATGTAACAGACAAATTATGCGGCCGTTTATCGTTAACACTATTTTGATATTGCATGTATGGTTCTACGCTTAACGATGTTGTCATTTTACGATGATGATTAATTATATCTACTACAACAATAGGACGACGACTTTTATTTTTGATAGGAAACAATATGGGTTTTAATGAATTTAACGAAAATCGTTGATGACGATGTTTTTGTAGTTTATTTCTCACATTTTTGTAAGAGCGATGCTGCATCATCCTATTCTCATTAAGAGAAGAATTCGACACAGGTACTGTCAGTGTCTCATTACTATTTTCCGATAGATAATAATTTCCATCATGATAAGATTTTGATTTTACTAATCTTTTATCATTGACTGTTATATTTTGCACCGAAAAAGATTCTTGATCATCGTCATCGTAAGCAGAAAATAAATTGTTGATATTTGTTGAACATAAACAGCTTTTTTTCAAATACGTTGAATTTATTGTCGGTGAAGTCGAATTTGATGCATAAGTATCGTTAAACGATGAATATTGATCAATATGATTGTTAGGGATGTCAGATAATGGTGCACGTAAACTCGACTCTGTTTCAAATGAATCGAGTTCAGTGGGTGAATGAAGAGTACTCAATCGTTTATTTAATAGTTCATCGGATATACGCTGCTGTTGTTGTAAATGAAGTCGTTTGATCTTTTTATTTACTCTCGATGTTGGTCGTGGATTTTGCATTTGTTTTTGAGTAGCTGCTGATAAACGTCTGCCAATTTCCATTTTAGATCGTAGTCGAATTGCTTGCATTATACGACATGATATAATAATCATACCCAAAAGTGGAATGTAAAAATTCATCAAAGCGCTCAATGTTTTAAATGTTTTATTTCCACGAAACGCTGTATCACATTCATCTTCCATAAGTGGATCTGAATTAGGCCAGAAAATAATTGCCGGTATCCATAAACTGGAGATCAACCATATTAATAAAATAAATGTGGTAGCACGTTTATGAGTTCTATTACGTAAATATCTAAACGGATGTACGACAGCCCAATAACGATCGAGACTGAGGATAAATAAATTAAATATACTGGCAGTACTAAAACATAGACAAAACAATATTTTATTCAAAATATTATGTGTTTTAGTTTTTACATGGGTTCTGTAGTTCAGTGAAAGTATTTTATTTACTAAAAAAAGAGTTTGACCCCGACGTGATTCGAACACGCAACCTTCTGATCTGGAGTCAGACGCGCTACCGTTGCGCCACGGAGTCGGTGTGATACAATGGTCTGAGGAAGTTCTACAGCATATAAAAAATGATACTATCTGGTCAAAAAAGCAGATCAAGATCTTACACGATCTTATAAAAATCGTACAAGAATCTTATAAGATCTTACAGTAAGATTCTTTGATCTAGGGTGTAGTAAAAAGAACGGATATCCTTATGTTTCCTTTTTATGCACTATTAACTTTGATCATTTTACCTCGCCACATAATCGGCTGATAACCATATTAGACAAACAACATTATGTTTAAACGGCCATCGCCCAGCCACAATGGTTACGCTACTCAATGGCATCACTAACAAACCGACAGCCAAATCTGCAATTGCTAAACTGAGAATAAACAAATTTGATACCTAAACATAAATGCAGAAGCTTTCTACTTATTCTATAAAGTGGTAAACTTGAAGATTACGCACCGTACGCAAACGTTTTTCTGTTCGAATTGCATGTAAAACCAAAATATTTCCACATACGGTAAAAACAGATAAGGCGCCCAACAGGAATCCGAGTAATATTTTTTTACCAATGGCATTGTATTGTTCTGAAACAATTGTCGAATTAAAGTCAGATGAATTGCTCATACTTTTTAGGCTGTGACTTCATGCTAAAAGCCTAAAAGAAAGTTAAACAAATTAAAGAAAACATTATTACCCAGGTAGAACAATCTTAGAAAATCTTACGAAAATCTTATGCATTTTCCCTAGTGAAAGTACTCATACTATGAGTACGACTTTACTCATAATTTGACCATGAGTACTCATATGAGTTCTACTAACAGCTTTTGAGTAGTTTTAGTCAGTCAGTACTCAGTTACTCATGTGAGTACTCAGAAAATATTCATTCACCATTTTATTTTGCAAAAAAGGAACTGTATAAAGAATGCAGAATTTACTAAAGAAACATAGAATATTTATATTTTTTTTTTCTCGCTGGTCTCTCAGAGATGGACTTGTCTGTAAATAGACTTGTAGTCCAACTCCGGCTGCCTGAGATCGCTCCTCTACATGAAAATACCAGATGAACAATACATATGAGTATTCTGCCAAAAGTTATATGAGTACTCAACAATACTCACGCATGAGTACTCAAAGTCGTATCCACAGTACTCATTACTCACTCATGAGTACTCATGTGAGCACTCAGTGAGTACCCAAAATGCATGAGTACGTATGAGTACTCGTCCGGTTTTTCCAGCAGAGTACTTTTTGAGTACTCACGCATGAGTACATTCACTAAGGTTATGAAATCTTACAATAAGATCATAGAAACTGTCTCATCTTATAAAAATCATACAAAAATCTTACGAAATCTGATAAAATCTTACTATCAGATCTTACATCAAGAATTAGTTTCTATGTTTCTTACAGAATCTTACGAAATCGTACTAGAATCTTATAAGATCTTATAGCAAGATTTCTTGACCTAAGTATATGTAAAGTACGAACATTAATCTATCAAAAAATATTCGACTATAGAACTAAAATGATTATTTCTGTTGAGTTCTTTACCACTCCTATAATTAAATAGGGACGAGGATTTTTCTGTACACGGTTTTTCCCAGAATTATGCACGGTTTGCTGTTTTCCGTGCACTAAAAAATCTTTTGACATTCTTGTGCACGATTACAGAAAGATGCACGGAAAAAGGCAGAAATGTGCACTGAGACGTTTCTGTGCACGCTTTTTGAAGAACGAGCTATACCCTGTTGTTTGATTATTAAATTTTGTTTATCCAAAAAAATATAGCATATAGCTATTTACAAATAAAAATCCTCTTTTAGTATTTTCACCAAATTTATGATCGACTTAATGCTTTTCCTGGCTTTTTTGGACGTCCACGCCGTTTTCCTAACACTTGTAATTTAGCTGGATCAGCTATAACATAAAGATTAAGGTGAATCATAAATCCTACTGCATGTTTACTAACATATAGTTTAAGGTTTTGTTTACATGAACACACAATAATTCTTAAATTCACTCTACACCAATTTTTAAGATTTATCGAACATTTCAGTTAATAAGTCTCGTTCGTATTAAACGAGACGTCTGTTCATAGATCATCCTATTTGTTTAGGATGAAAAAACGACAAAATATCTTTTACTCCTTGAAAAACCATGCACAAAAACGTCTCCGTGCACATTTCTGTAACCGTGCAACATTTTTCCCATTAAATAGATACGTACATGTGATTTTCAATTTTAAAATAAATGGTATACTTACATTGAAGTTGATTTAATATATTGTGTTTTTTAACATAAATTTGTTTTTTTTTACTGTTAAATTGAAAGTCAACAGATACAGTTCATATATCAGTTGTTTGCTATTTTTTTCCATAATGAACAAGCGTATAGACAATAATTCGGTTAACCAAAGTTGATTTTGAGAGTTGTGCCCCAGTGTAGTGATACGAAATCTAAAGTATGAAAAACCCATTCATAAATAACTTTCGGCAATTTTTTACCCTAGACCAATCGAGTTTTCCACAGATATATGAATAAAAGATTTTCGTAAAACATAGACTCAAGCTAACTTGTTTGCCACATTTTATGCCCTTAAAATAGAAGCTGTTCTTTATATGACTGATTGTCTCTTTCAACTGAAAATAACCCCAAACGGAAATAAACCACTCAAGTGATAAATGTAATGGACATTACTGGAAGAGAAAAAAAAGTCTTTTATTTTAATAATGAAGATTAAAGAGGTATCTAATCGAAAAAAAATATTTAACGTGTAAATTTTTCTCATTGGCAAACTTCAAGAAATTATCCTCATATGTGTGACTAGTAATCTTAAGAAAATCTTTGCTAAACACCTACTTCTCTTCGGAGAAATAATAATTTATACGTTCAATAAAAATTGTCTTCATCTCTAATAGTTATATTATATCATAGATAAAAAAATTGCATAAATCAAAAAATTAATGGAAAATTATATTTTTAATCACAGAAATTTGACGGATTTAATAATCTTACCGCATACTGAATAAAATTACTTCAAAGACACTAGACATTAAGCGCATCAATAAAAAAAGAATATGATTAAGAATCAGAAATCTTTTCTAAGAACAATACTAAGTGTAAACATAATAATAAGATAGTTTCGAATATTTGCATTTCTATAAAAAACAAAATTCCCATCTGTAATTAAGTCAAAGTTATACGAAAAACATGGCAAAAATAAATAGTTTAGTGTTTATCTTTTATAGTAAAGAAGTTTTTTGTATTTAATTTTATAAAGAATGCAAGATTTAGGAAAAAAAGAATGGCATTAATTAAATTGAAGATAACAGGTACATGTTTACTTTTATAATAAGTTCTTGTTAAAAACTAATTTAAAAAAACGAAATTAATTTGTACTTTATGATCTGAATCTGTTTTTTTAACTCAATGTTAATCACCATGATTCTTGTTCTAGACACTCAGTTCTCAAGAGACCGTATTACTTTATGGATACATTGTTCAATTTAATAGCTCTGTGAATTGAATCAAACTTAATTGGTAGTCTCACTAATTTACTATGGTTATGAATCGATGTAGTCTGCTTTGTACATCTGACCAAATGACATTTTGTGGAGGGATGAGAATCATGAACTAGAGCACCGTTTCATGAGGAATGATAGTCGCCGTCTCTAGCCAGAATTTCCGTTTGCACTAGACATATAGCAAGTATCTAGAAAATAAACTTCTTTAGTCTTGCGTAAGTGAACTTTGTATGTTATTAATGTGTTCGAGCATGAATTTTCATTAAACGATGTAAGTAAAAAACAGAAATATTATTTTGAAGTCAAACACACAAAAAAGTAGATCGGTTTGCCACCATCTTTCTCTTTCTCCACACTTATTTAATCAAATTCAAAAATTCAAGAAAATTTTTAGGTAAAAATCTTTCTTAATTTTTTACGCATAAGTAATGAGGAGTTTAAAAATCAGTTGAGAATCAATCGTGTATAAACTGTTTCAACTTGATGGGTAGTACTGGTTGAAATAGTTATAAACTCATATAACTATTCAGCCAATACTATGCATAAGATTTATCGAAAACATTTTTGTCAAAACAATTTTATATAGAAAAGTGACCGCTGACGACAGAAGACATTAATAGTTAAAATGGAACTGAAAACGACGTTTTGTTGATGTCAGTTTCATGTACTTCTATACTAATTCAATAAAAAAAGCCTTATCAAATTATAAAGCAAGTCAAATATGCCTGATATTCTCTATGGAAAGATTCTCGCATTCAAACAAACAGAACAAATTGATTGACTATTTAAAAATATTTTTTTCTTATGTACATAATATGCATCAACAGTTATCAGAAACACATGTTTTCCTTACTCATGCAAAACGTTTATGGTTATAAGAGTGTTGAACTACTTTTTTCTAAGTGCTTTCATGTATTTCTAAATGCTTGACATATGGCTCATATTTGATCTCAAAATAAAAGCGAGAATGGCTGATGTCTTATAGCTCAAATAGCGTTGGCTGTACGAGGCCCATAGAGCACTCACGCTTCGACTTTCAGAGAATGAATATCTGTAGACACTACGGCTAATGTCACTTCGTTACCTGAGCTTGTAATCTAGCATTTTGTGAATGAAGCGGGATAGTCATGCGTTCTAACCTCACTCTAAGAAAGAAATCTATCTTAAAAAACAACTACCGAACAACTCCTTCGTACACTATATCGAAAGGTTACTCCTGAGAAACGATAGAGGAGAAAACTGTGTATTTCAAAAACCTGGCTCTGTTTATCCCAGTTCATAAAACTAAGAAAAATTCATGTACAATAGATTGTGTGTTCATCAGCTTAATGGATCTAAAAGATATTGAGCTTAAAATTATAATATACAGAGCGAAAAGAACCTTGGACTGATTATCTCACCTAAACTTTATTAACAGCGATTTGCTGATAAAAACTTCATGTATTGAAATAAAATATCTTTCTATTCCAAGTTACTGTACGTATCTCCTAAAAGTTTGCACTCTTGATTTGATTCAGACTTTTTCAATGGTATTTTAATCGACTGTGTTTCAAAAGAACACTAACCGCCCTCCTGCACCTTTGTGTCTACTACCTTGAAAGTCAAAAAGAATAGATAGATACAGGGTGATCCAAAAAAAACTTACTCCCTGTGTATTTATTGACTTTCTTGTGTACAAATATAATTGAACTTTTTATCATTAGTTTATTCGAATAGAGCAAAGATTTCTGAACAAAATGAGACGTCTCCGAGCTCGGCAAAGTTCTTAGTTCTTATAAGAACTTTTTTTCATGAAACAGCATTGAATTTACAGAAGGTCCAAAGAGCATATTTTTCTTGTTTGCCCATTGATTGTCCCGATTTTGGTGGTATGGGACCTTCCGTAAACTGAATGCTGTTTCATGAGAAAAGCTTATAGAGAGCTCGGAGACGTCTCATTTCGTCCAGAAATCTTTGCTCTATTCGAATAAACTAATGATAAAAAATTCAATTATATTTGTACACAAGAAAGTCCATAAATACACAGGGGGTAAGTTTTTTTTCGATCACCCTGTACAGCTGTAAAAAGTGCAAGTGAAATGATGTTCACATTACGTTGAAGAATAAGGGCTTTGGTATGTAAACAACGCACCTTTTGTTTCGTTTGTATAAGATGGGCAAAAACTAACAACTACGTCATATACGTGTTTGTCTTATATACAGTACAGGGTTGCCATCGTTTCTTGCTTTTCGTGAAAAAATTTCACATTTTGGCTTTTTAGGTTTTTTTTGTTTTTTCCATTTTCCTTTCTTCATTACACTAGTGGACGATCAACTCGGTCTGAAAAGCTGAATCAGCTATGTAGTTTTATCAGGACTAAATCAAAATTTACTAAACTGTATCTGCTGATCCAGAGCCAATAATTCTGATCAGTTCATTCAGCTCCGAATCTGGTGACGGATTCAGAACTGAATTTTCTGGTTTTGTGTTTAATATTCTTGAATATATTCATTCACTTTTAAAATGATTTAGGCCAGATCTACACCTAGGGAGACTTCTATAGAAAACAAGCTAATTCTGATCGGATAACTTGGAGTTTGATACCAGTGTGTTTTTAAGAGTACGAGAAATTCAATAGTATAGAAATTTTCTTGTCTATACCTCATTATTCCTGAGATACTTAGCCTTTATGAACATCGAAAAACATCGCTCACTTTTAACGAGATTATTGAATTGCTCCAACAGGAACTATAGGGATGGACACAATAAAGGACTTGGGTCTTATATCACGTCCTAGCGTTCATAACTTTGAAAGGGGTCTTCTAACATGGTTTTTGCGTTATGAGTTCAAGAGGGGTCTTGTAACAGGGAGGTCTTCGATCGTAGGGGGATTCTCTATTGTGTCCATCTCTTTATGTCTTTTCTTGAATAGTCCCAAGCCGGACAATTCAAGAAAGTTCATCTAATTCAGTTTTTAAGATCATTATCCTGAGAGTATTCGAGGGGATTTTTCACGGACAGGTAGCTAAGAGTCCCATCTATAATGCGGCCAAAGTGCGCCCAAAAATCTTCAAAACTAAAAATGTTTTTCCAAAAATACTAATAAGAGTAGAAGAAAAATAACTGAATTACCGTACTTTACTCTACAAAAATTAGATAACTTACAAGATCATAAATATTCAAGAACAGTGTTTCTATGAACAGGAGGATATGACTGTTTTTATTACGCGCACTTCCGAAGCCTTCAGGATCATATGGTTACTTGAGTCAGCTTTGAAAGCACCGACACGGATATTCAGTTCTAAATCAATAAGCAGTAAAAGAGAAGAAAAAAACTTTTTATAGAAAGTAATTTTTAGTTTTTTCTTATTCAGTCCTAATAAAACTTCATAGCTGATTCAACCTTTCTAGATCAGACTGATCGTCCACTAGTGGATGAACATTAAAAAAATAAACAATTCTATTATCAGAGTCCATTTCTCATCCTTACTCATATTTCAAAAAAGATTTTTGTAAACTGACTATAAGTTCAAAATTCATCGCTAAATATACCAAATATATTGTCGAAAAATTGAGAAACTGACTAAAAATCTGTCATATAGATACAGTGTGTGAATAAATTATGTACGAATGAATAGTTTTACATCTGTCACAACTATAGAGAGAGACGATATTCAAATTTATTCAACAACAACAAAAAAGATTCGTTTTTTTTTCTCTGATATATAATATAACTAGGGAAAAAAAGAACATAAATTAAATTGATCATTCATCAGTCAAGAAAAGAAGAACAACATCTCAGCAGTTTGATAAAGACCATTATTCTAATTACCATTTTTTTTCTCTTCGTTACTAAAATACTTTCGTATCACCAAACAAGACACCTACGTATACAAGTTATGCTTATAACTTTTCGAAAAAAATTATACACTGCCGAAGGCTTATGTTGAGAAGAGAAAAAAATTTTTGTGTTAAAAACAAATTAAATAGTTTCATTTTTGTTCTCTCACACACACACACATTCTACACTGTATTAATACCCTGTTCTTAAAAGAAAGAGTAGTAGTTCAGATTCTCTTTCATTATTTTCGCAGTAGTTCAGATTCTCTTTCATTATTTTCGCTACTTATAGCATATTATAGATTTGCAACTACAAATTAAAGTACTAAAGTCACACTAGTTTGACATTTTATTTGTGACTTTTAGTTCTTGCTATACAGAAAGCAAACTTTTATTCAGCAGTAGAAATTTTCAATGCAACAAGCTCTGCGTGTTAGATTTAGTATAGAGATATAACATTACTAATTCTATTAGATCGTCAATTATACTAATAGTTTGCTACTACATTACTCTCTTTCTTCTGTTAGCTGAAAGCTCTCGATGGGATCATATTAGATGGTATGTAAAATCCTATTGGGTCATATGTAACCCTAAAAGATTTTGCATGAAATCTATAGAAGGATTGGAGAATCCCAATACGATATATTAAATCTATGTTGTTGTATTGACTACGTACGCGAAAAGATAATCACTCATATATTGTCTAAGAAGCTGCAATTTTTTGACCACATCTG
Source organism: Didymodactylos carnosus (assembly GCA_905250885.1). Taxonomy (NCBI): domain Eukaryota; kingdom Metazoa; phylum Rotifera; class Eurotatoria; order Philodinida; family Philodinidae; genus Didymodactylos; species Didymodactylos carnosus. The sequence continues at coordinate 23,977 of CAJNOQ010001283.1, forward strand.
ATCCAAACGACGCTTTTTTCATCGAAAAATAATCCAAATAGGAAACGTAGTCACTTACAAATTCCTTTCTTCTAAGTGCAAAAGTCTGTCTGTCTTCAGCTCAAACTCATATTTTGACTTTATAATATAATGAAAAATCAGAATTTTCTCTTTATTATCTAACATAAATCCTATTCTTAACAATTTGATAGTATATTTTTTTATCTAGTAGATATGTCATCATGTCAAGTAAATAGTTACATTTTTATATTAGTCTGTATAAAAAATTATATATATCGATTATAATTTTAATTTTTAATCTTAATTCATTATATATTAATATTCGTAATATTCATTTAAGGATGTTCATACGTTCTAGAGGGAGTGCTTCAAATAAGGACTAACTCCTTGTTCAAATTTATTGCATAGGATTATTCATGATGAAAAAAAGCATTTATTAGATTACTGAGAGAAAAGAAGAAAGGAAATTGTGGCTTTCGAACTGGATAACTTAATTTAAAGCTGAGAGAATAAAATGAATGGATTCTATATCCCAAGTGATCGATTCTTATTTACGAATGGATCTAAAATATGTAAGCAGTTTAATTAACGTCCAAGAATTTTTTCTGTTAGACTTCTATGGAAGTAACAAGAAATTCACAGCATCTTATAAGAATCTTGCAAGATTTTTATACGATATGGAATTTTAGACTACATGAAATGATTCATTGGATAATACGTTGTTCACAGTCGAAATATGAAGTTAACCAAAAATTTTAAAAAGATCAGGTCCTATAAGACATCATGTCTTCTCTCATTTTTGGTAGTGCTCTGTTCTATAGAGTTACCATAACTTACAGTTCAGTATTGATATTGAATTGATAAAAAATTTGACAGAACAGAGAAACTACTGAAACTTCAGGTAATGAGCAATTATTAAATAAAAATTAATAAATAGAAATAGTCGAATTGCTAGTATCTCGGAATTAACTATGAAAAAAATCTTCATGAATCACTGCACATAATATCTATAGCTTCACAAGAAATGTTGAGGCAAATCTCTAAAAAATATACAGTTTATGAAGAAAGAGTGAGCACTGTAGTTTTGGCAGTCTGAAGCCATCTTACTCACCGTATGACATACCTATGTGATAAGAAACAGAACATTTAGCTTCTAGTTGTATAATTAACATAGTTTGTGTTGAATATTGTTTCTCTATGTCTGTCAAAGATGAGTGAACACAGTGTTCATCACTGAAAATCTCCACAATGTCATTACAAAACATAAACAGCAAATTTTCTTGAAATTCGAGATACCTGCTGTATCTGACATTACTGTGCTTTGGTCTCTGAACTATGAAGTCTTATAAAATCTTAAACAAAATAATTTTTACTTCTAACTAATGTATCTAACCTTTGTTCTCTCTATCTTACCTTCTAGTTTAATAAAAAATGGATAGATAAACCGACTGTTTTTCATCATAACTTTTTTTTCTTATATACGAAATTTGAACAGAGTGAATGAAGGGAACAACCTACTACTGATAATTATCTTCAAAGAATATCGAATAAAAAAAAATTTTTCAAAACTAAAAAGCTTTTTTTTCTGAAGTTTTATTATTATTATCATTATTATTATATTTGATTATTATGTCAGTATGAAATCCAAATTACAACTGGAAAATGATTTGAGATTCTCACCTCTGCTCTTTTGAAGGTGTTGCGCCCACTCATTTGCTTATTTTTTTTCTTTGGTACTAATCACACTTGAACTCACAACAACAAATAGTTTAGTTCCGTTTAACTAACAGACTAAATTTTTCCTTTTTATCCTTCGTTCCAGTAAGCTAACACTGATTCTCGGATACTTATTCTCAATATAATTGTCCAGTAGTAGAACAAATTCTTATAATCTTGACGACTCAATAGAAAAGACAAGAAAACTTAAGTTAACAAAATATTTGAAAAGAATAGACAAACATAACATGTGAAATACCTGTACAAATTTCATTTTGTTGGAATAAAAAAAAAAAAACAGTTTTTTTTCTTCTCAAAAACAATGAGTTTAAAAGCTAAGAAAATACAACATGTTTAAAGGTATCTTTCAATGGAAAATTTAATTAATCTGTTTTGGTATGATTGATACTACTAAAAAAGAAAATTAATGCAATAATATGGTGATAGTAAGATAATTACGAAAAAAACAATAACATTAATCACAAATGATTAATGTTGAACGACGGTTAAAACGACATTGTATAGCTGTTGTTAATTCGAATATATTTGGTAATAGTTCTCTTTCTTTCTTCTTTCATAAACAATGTCAATATATTACTTAATCACATCAGAACATTTATTTCCTTTTGTTTTTTAGAGTCATCTTTGTCAAGATGCAGAAAAAAACAACAACTACAAATTAAGGTGCTCGAGGGATGTTTAGAATTTCAAATATGATACACACAAATCATTGTTTTGTATTCAACGTACTATATTATATTATTTTTTTTCACACAGAGAAGATCAAAAATCAGTGTTGTCTTTTTTTTTTTTGTCTGTTTTTGTTTTAGAAATGATAGGGTTTTCAAGAGAAACAAATGTTTAGATTCTAATCACCATCCTTAAAATATGCCAATAGTCATTTTCTCTTACTTCGTTCGCACACGCACACACTAAACTTGACATATAAACGTTACAGACGCCTAAAGTAGGATTATCTTTCTTAACTTTTTTTTTTTGCTTTTTCTTATCATTTAATACAGAAAAAATGATTATTGATATTCCAGAAATCCTATTGTTATTTTTGTAAAGTATTTCTACTATTAGTGTTCTTCATCACTTTTATATCTGGGTAGTAACAGCATGATTTAATGTTTCAATACTTATACTAAAGGACCTTTAAGACAACATTAATTTTCTAATAAAAATAAAAACTACTAGAAACAATAATGTTCTTTTTTTTTTTTTTTTCCTAATAGTCATTTTTTATGTCATACACTTGATCATAAAAAATCTATCTGTAGAAAAATTCATTGTGTCAAATATGCGAATACAAATTATTCATTCTACTTTGGAAAAAGGAAAAAAAAATGTCATGAGTATATATCTATATATATATACATATATATATATATATACTCGAGTATAAATACATATATATAGATATTTGTTTATTGCCTTTTTTTCTCATAATATTCTCATACAAATATATATGTGGATATTTCAAATGATTATTTTAATAAATTTTTTTAAAATTTAAAATCTTAAAAAATGAACAGCTGTTCATATAATGACTTTTCTTTTTTATACTAATATTCTTATAATGATTTCCTTGATGTAATAATTGCTTATGGCGACAATACTATTGATGAAAGACCAATATATTTATCAAACATACGACGACACTGTTTCGTTTAAATGACAAACAGATGGAACTATCTAGCTGTTTCTTTCCTATCCTTTTCGTTTACTATGAATGCTAAATGGTTATATATAAATAAAAGACGTTCTATCATCTTTACTACTAATCAATCACAAAGGGTATACAGCAAAAACGATTAATAATATAATTAGACTAATTCATTTATCTAATAACAGAAAAATTGTAGAGAACAGATTAACAACATGATGTTATACACACTGACAAAAACAAGACAATTGACAAAATTATTTATTATACAGTTTATTTTAGCACCTGACATTGACCGACATTTGGAAGAATATTAACTGAAATAATAAGAGAGATGAATCTTGTAGTGGTCTATTATTTTAGTGACCTGTATGATTACAGAGTAGAGATAATGATTTGTTCTAGTGATATATTGTTCTACACACAACAGCTTCATTGTGCGAACAAGTAAACTTTTATTTTGCCATTAACACCTAGAAAATAAACATACATTGTCGAACAGGAAAGTAGGAAAAAATGTTAACTTATAATCAATAAACCCTATCATCTTGAATGAGTAGAAAAAGAAAACACACACACACATGAAGAACACATTCCTTACTATGGTCAATTCAAGGTCTTTTATATTTGTCTCAATAACTACTATAAGTATGCTCGTTAAGAATATACAATATTTCTAGTTTTACATGTATTTTGTTATTAGTAGCAAAAATGATTCAGATTGGTATAGTATAATATATTACCGATATGAGAAAGAGTCGATTGACGTAATCTCTCAGTTATTTTAAAGACAGTTTCACTTACGCGATTAACGTATCTTTACATTTAAATTCTTTTACTTTAGAAGCCTAGTATGCCTTAAAGATATACAATCGTAAATACAAACATTTTTGTGTTAGACGATGAGAAGAATGCCATCTTACAGAGGGTAAAAACAAGCAACAAAATAGAAGTAGACGAAAGCCAGTAGAACTGAATAAATATACGAAAGAGTATTGATATCGGATTCTCATTTGTAAAAGACAGTGTTAACAGAAAAATAGTTTTTGTAATCGGTTTTTGATCAATGTGTCAGTCAACAAACCTTTTTTGCCATTGAAACTGTTTTTTTTACACGAAATATTCGATTCTAATATTCTTACATAAACTCAATCTGAGTATATCTATGACATTAGATAAATCAAGATCGAATGTTAAATCTATGATGAAACACCACATGTGGCTCGAGAGAGAGAGAGAGAAAGTAAGAGAGCAAAATAATTATACTTGTAGATAAAGTCAGTTTCACATAGAGCAAAACAGATGAAATATTGACTAAAATAATTTTAAGGCTTTTTCATTTGATTATTATTGTTTTTTTCCTTGGAAAAACATGATGTTTTTTAAAGATAATAAGTTTGATCTTACCGAATGTAGATCTTGTTTATAGTGACCAGTTATAATTAGTGCTGTTTTTTCCATGAATTTCTATTTCTCCTTTATTCTGATTTTTCTTTTTTCGTCGCTTCTTCCTTTCTGATAGAATTGAATCATAGCTTCTTGTTTATTTCTTTCATATGACCGTCTAACAAACATCAATCATTTTACTGTAGATTATCCAACAATATATGTATCCATGTTTGTCAACATTTTCTAGATTGTCTATTGGCGGCGAAACATTTTTACTCTTTTTACCAACATATACAATCACGCATCGTATTTGTGATGCACTGTATATTTTCTAATATAATGGGTGTATAGAATGAAAATGGGCGTGCACATTTGTCGACACATGTAATCACCCAAATCATCTAACATAATTAATAGGCGGAATCATTATATTTTTTCTTTTCTTTTTTGACGATAACTGTTAATTCATATTGTAAATATATATTATTTGGAGCAAACTAGAAAAGTTCGTTTGATTTTATATTTTTTATAAATTTACCATACCAGTTTTAAACAATTGTCGTTGATTTTAATGATGTAACAACAGGATACAATAATCTTTGTGGTGTATTCTGATTTTCTATATCAACAGTATTAATTGGCAACGGTCTTAAAACTTCATCATATTGATCAATGATTCGACATGTGATAGTAACTGTCCATATACCAAGAAAAATAGTCAAACATCCTGTTGTAATATCTAAAATGATTAATTGAAGAATTGATAATGTTTGAATGATGACAAGTTTTGTGCACCCTCTCGGAGTAAAATCGCTGTAAATAATTTTACGAGTGAGGGATTTTCTACTAAAATGGACAAAAAAAACAGACCATTTGTCGATGATAACTTATTGACCAATTGAACCTACCATTCTTTCCTTGATACTTTTAACCATTTTGGATCTTCACTTGCACAACATTCATTACTATTCTCAACTATTCTCAACTCTTCCTTGGCTTTCTCATCTAAAACATTTACACAATATGTACCAAAGGTATTCAATATCAAATCATCGAATTACTAACCATCGTCTTCGATATAATTAACTAACAATGCTTCTAAGTGATATGAATAATTTTCCGAAATATTTTCAATAAATCCGAGTATAATAACTCCTAATATAATTAGACCACTTCCCATAATTAAACTACTAACAATACACAATACTAATAATAATGATTTGTCTAATAGAATGCCCATTAAACCACAAATAGCGATCATTAAGATGAATAAACATGCCACTAATGACATAATGGGATATTGTTTTTGAGTTTTATAGTTCACATAGGGAATTTGTTGTCCTTTATTCCATATATGACTATTACGTTGTAAACGATAAATGCTGAGTATACAAGTTAAAATAGATGATATCAAAACAAGAGAACATAACACAATTAAAATATATTTCCGAATCGTATGATTTAATACTGCCATTTCTTAGTTCGTTTATGCCTTCTAATGTAAAACAATTATTATTTCAACATCAAATATCATCCAAGCGCCTAATACAAGTCCTAGTTACTAAATAAGTAACCTGTTAAAGCTTGTGAATTTGTGAAACAGCTGTGTATTGTCGATTTTCTGTGTCATCAGAAACTAATTTACCACAAGAGGCAATTTCTTTTCGATTTCTCGCATAAATCAGGACAATCTATTAAAAAAATCAACCAGTTGAAAAGCCAAGTAGGTAGGTCAACACAACATAAAAATTCAAGCTTCAATAGAGGAAAATTACTGAGCGGTTGTATATTACTGTTGTTACAAAGGGAATGACTGAATACACTTTTAATTTAGATAAATGTTTATTATTGCTTCTAGACATTTTTTAAATTCTCCATTGGAATTCCGATACATATCATAATCTGTTATGCTCTATTTTGTTTACTATAGCTTAAACGTATAGTGTGGTATATCATCAACTTGCGTACACAACGTTTTTATAGTTATATATCTTGTGTATTATAAATTTGCTGAGACAAGTGTCATATGAAATCCCATAGAAGACCAAAATCGCGCTTTATTTCAGTCTCTTTTAAGATCTTGTAATAGACAGCAGCAGAAAACATAACATGTTTTAATATCGGATGCATATAGCACAGTGCCTTTGTGTCTGTGTGATTATGAACAATATTTTATTCCTATGACACACTGGTAATGTTCCCTGCCACATACTGTTGTATCTTGTCAAACTATTCCTACTTTCAAACGAGTGTTACGCGCTCACCTATCCTTATAAGTGTGTTGTTTTTTTCTTCTATACTCTCTTTTCGCGGTTGTTCTCTTTTCCGCGTGGTAGCACTTTATTTACAAGCCTTTGGTTTTTTTGTGCTTTTCTTTGTTACGAGATGTTTTCTTGGGCATAAAATAAACTTTCAACTTTCAAGAATAAAATTTAACTAAGTACATGCGTAGTTGGTTTGAAGAATTTTCTAGAAAAATTTGTTTAATCAGGGAAGATGATCAAAACTCTTCCAGAATATAAAATCAATAATCAAACCATCTTGCAAGAGCAATATGATGAAAATTATGAGCCAACGTCGGAAGAAATCAAAGAGTATGCAGTTTATATCGGCATTGATCCTGAGAAGGTTTGACTGTTTGATTTCTCTCTCTCACATACTACTTCTCATCTGATACTTACTGACAAATGCGACAATTCTAGGAACCTCATTTGATGTGGTTAGCAAAGGAAGGTATTATGAAGCCACTGCCATCTGGTTGGAAGCCATGTCTAGATGAAAAGGGTATTGCTAAAAGACGCGAACACCCACGAATCGCGTCTTTTAGCAATACCCACATGAAAATGAAGAATTGTACTATTTTAATTTCGATACTGGGAAATCATCTTGGGATCATCCATGTGATGAAATATATAAAGGAAGAGTACAGGAAGAAAGGTATATAGGATGCGATCGACGCAGTTATCTTTTTAAGGAAAAAGGAAGAATTGAGAAAAGCCAACAATCATTCAAAATTGTGAAAACCAGTTGATTTTCTCGTTTATTCAATCCCACTTACTCTTGAATTGTATTTTACTAAAATTTCTGGAAACCTTAGGTTTTTATAAAAACGTGATATTCTGGATATGTCGCGCTGGTGACCATTTTCTTTATTTTAGCCGTATTTATTAAATGTGTACAGGCATATTTCAACTTCTGCACTGTAAAAAAAAATGCGTGCTTAGAAGTGTTCTTCTTAGAAACCGCTTTTCAGCGGAACACTTTTCGAAAAGATTACTTTTAAAATGGCGAGGAGAAGCCCATTTTTGAAGTGATCCATAGCAGAAAACTTTTGAAAGGCTTCACTGTTCGACGTTAGAAGCAAAAGAACACGTCTGAAACTATGGGGTCATAGAACACTAATAAAAACAAATCTCTTTTGAAGTGGCAAGATGAGGAGCATTTTAAACTGGTTTTACCGTGAACACTTTTTGAAGAAATGCTCTTTTACAAAGCTGCAGAAGAAAACACTAACACACTTTGATGAAAACGTTATTAGCTTCCATTGAATGAATTTCTACTATACATCTATGAAAAATAAATATTTTTTGAACATAGTATACACCATTCGACCCCTCACCGGAAGGCGAACCTCTTGACCTACATGTAAAACCTTCGTGGAATAGTTAGTAGTATGAGCGCTTAAGCATTTAATGACTTTGTTTAACCTGAAATTTTGAATCTTAAAAATAAAGGTGTATTTAGCTCATTCTGCTTTATGTTTGTCGCTTATAAATATAAATTGTTTCATGTATAATTTATCTAACTCTCTACTTTGTTTCAAAAAACTTTACGCGGATGAGCAATTTTTTTTCATTTTCTGTTGTTGTTTTTGTACAATTATACGCTTAAAGAAACTTTCTGGACGAAATAGCCTAGGTATTCGAGTCGTTGCTGCTTCAAAGCTGAAGTAAGTTCCACTGCACCTTAGTCATTTTTTATCTGTTGTCCTATAACTGTCAGCTTTGGTCGTTTTCATTATTATAGCATTAAGAGCAACATTTTTGGCGTAGAGATTATCGCGTTAGGTGGTCTCATTATTTCTTGTATTCTACGCCAAAAAACCTGTCTGTTGCTCTTAATGCTATAATAATGAAAACGACCAATGCTCGCAGTTACAGGACAACAGATAAAAAAATGACTAAGGTGCAGTGGAGCCTACCTCAGCTTTGAAGCAGCAAAGACTCGAATAATATACAATCCCTTTTGCCAAGGAATAATACATTTTGAAAATACTATGCAATATTTCGACTAGAAAAGCGCTTCAAGTAGAGGTACTTACAAAAATGTGATGAGAAACAATACTTTTTAAACTGCACCTGAAAAGAACGGTTCCTATTCTTCAGGCTTCTTTTTTGAAATGCTTTTAAAAATATTCCAGGTGAGAACACTTTTTGAAAGTGCTCCTCAGAGTAGCATTTTAAAACCGCTCCAAAAAGGAAGAATGATAATTAGGAATTGTGCTTTTTAGATACGCATATTTTTTTTACAGTGTACCCTTTGCAAACAAGAAACAGACAATCGTGTAAGCGTAACAGTTTTTTAAATCAAGCGTTTGTGATTAGTTTCTAGAGCAGATACTGTATTATATGAACACATTATGAAATGAATAATTTCTACAATTAATCCCCAGTTTCATGATTTAGGAAGTACTTTTGGGGTGAACTTGAGGTGCACGCAGGGCAAGCTTACGGTGAAAAAATGGTCAATTGATCATCGAAAAAATACATCAGTCAACCGCTGGATTTTTGACAACGCTGTTTTGGAGTCAGCATATGTATTTAAGAACCAAATAATATTTCAAAAGAATTTGAAAATTTTCC